>JAWWEQ010043628.1:0-17436 GCA_035583055.1 Torymus tubicola | reverse complement strand
TTTCCCTAGGTCTTTCGGTTGCTCCAGAGAAAACCAAACTAATGGTTTTTTCGAGGAAAAACATAGACCTTTCTGACTACACTCTCTTATTCCAAAGATCATTCCGCACATTAACATGATCCGTTCTCTTTCCGGCACCTGGTGGGGAGGTCACTCTCAATCTCTCCTCCAAGTTTACAAGGCTTTCGTCCTAGGCACCCTGGACTACGGCTCTATCTGTCTCCTTTCTAAAGACCGATCTCATTTCCTCCGCCTTGAAGTTCTTCAGCGCCGGGCACTGAGGGCCGCCGTCGGTCTCCGCAACTCTACTCCAAACAAGGTAGTTTACGCTGAATCATGCGAATTTCCTCTCTCCATAAGGCAGAAAAAACTCGTCTAAAAATTTATCCTTAATGCCTTCATTACCTCCGACAATCCAACCGTCTCCGCTCTTAAAGCTTTACTCGACCTCCTAAATAGTCAGAACAAACTTAACCTTTTTAACCTCCCCATTCTCAGAGCATTCACCCACTTTAAACGCTATAACAGCATTCTCTTCTCCTCTCCCGTCCTCCAATGCTTTACTTATTCCTTAGAATGCCAAGAACTCTCTCCAGAAAGCCAAAATCCCCAAGCTCCATTTCTACAAACTTTTCCGCCATGAACTCAACAACTTCATGTCATTTTACACCGACGGGTCTAAAACCGACGAAGGCTCGTACGTCGGCCTCGCGATCATTTGTACTCGCCTTAAATTCATCCTTCAAATCCGTATTTCGTCCTTAGCCACTATTTTCACAGCCGAAGCCCTTGCCATCCAGCTAGCTCTAGAGAATATCCTCTCCTCTCGCCTTCCAAACTCTATCATATTCACTGATTCTTTAAGCGTCCTCCAAGCTATTTCCCATCCCACCGATTTCATCTCCTCTCAACTTCCAGCCATCTTCAAAATTAAAAACCTTCTCCTCATCCTCCAAAACAATAGCCTCAACGTGACTCTTGCTTGGATTCCTAGTCATTTGGGAATCTCAGGCAACGAGAAAATTGATTCTTTGGCCAAAGAGGCAGTCAGCTCTGGCTCCCTCCTCTAATACCCTCTCCCGCCTTCCGATTTATTCTCTACCGTCAATTCTACTGTTTTCTCCGACTTCAATCGTTTTCTCCTCAATTATCGCACAAACACCGGCACTCTCTATTTTTCTCATTTTTACTCCCCCTCTCGAAAACCCTGGTTTCACTCCTTCGGCCTTGAGCGACGGGAAATTACCACCTTTTCTCGCATGAGGAGTAACCATTACAGTCTCACGTCCAGTTTGCACCGTAAAAACCTCCTTGACACTCCCCAATGCTCCACCTGCCACGTTGACGAGGATCTCAATCATGTATTCTGGATCTGCCCTAAATACGATAAACAACGTACCGCTCTCTTCAAGGATCTTGCAGACCTCAAATTATTCCCTCCTTTCTGTATCTCCTCTTTTTTGCATTCTCCGACTCTCAACTACGCTCGTATCTTCATCAGTTTCCTCGCCGACTGTAACATAAATAGTTAGCACCTCTCTTTGACTTTTTTTTTCTCCTATATTTATTTTCCATTCCTCCCTCGCGATCCTGTCGCCCTACCAGTGCACACCTACTGGTTAAAAGGGCCTCTTCCTCCACCATGACTGTCCCTAGTCATGTCCCGGAGGTTGTTGGGCCCTCATTGTCTGTTTCAGATTCGCTGTCGGAGGAATTCTCCCATTTAAATTTTCCCACTATTATCACCCAGTATTACCAACAGATTCGTTGATGGCCGATACATCACCAAATGGTGCCAACCTAACTTAAGAAGAAGAAGAAGAAGAACTCTATACTTAACCCTTTACTTAGCCTACTGGGTAAAAGACACGTGGTTAGCTGTCCAGACGGACGGAGATTTTGGCTTTTTAATATTATAATAGATTTTACTAAAATATCTATCATTTTGCCAGTATACCATGCAATTAGTAAAAAGATATCTGTAAAGGAACATGAATCCGCGTTTTCGCCACGAACCATCGCTAGATACAATTATGTTACTAGCGTTTTTTCTTTCTCATTGCTTATTTTCTTCTCTTCATAAGCTGCATTTTCCATACTCTGCTGATAAATCGCGTCTGCTTCGATAGCAATTTTCAGAACAACTGTATCATAAAAGGATTAGAAAATTGGTATTCAATTCGAAAATAGACGTTTTGACACGAAACCCAAGTCGCGTTTTTCAGCTTCAGTAAACGTTACGTTTGTTTACACTTTTCGCACACAACAGCTTCAGATATAGTACTATATCCACCTTCTTGGGTTACCTTTATTGAAACATATCGACGCCTTCTATACGCATAATCGTATCTCACGGACATTTCAGCAAAATTGTATATTAATGATGATTCTACAAAATCGTATCATTACGCAGCATTCAATATGATCGTATCTGACATGTCGAGGTAACAAAATCGTATTTCCCCGGCGACTTCTATATGAACGTAACTCAAGCGTCCGTGCAACAAAATCGTATCTCGAAAGAAGAAAAAAATACTTTATAGCACTATGTGACTGATTGAGAGTGCCGTATATTATATATGAGTAACATGCTATGGGTGTTAGAAATAAATGTGAACAACATTGAGAAAAATTAAATTATTAAATATACTAAAACTGTCTTAATAACTATTACATAATTACTGTCGATGGAGAATTAAATTACAATTGCTTAATTATAAAAGGCGGTATAAAGTTACAATTATAAGTTGAGTAAATAACTGTTACAAAATTGGATGAGTATGTGAGTGTTAAAAAATTAGAGTGTCTGAGTTTTACAATTCATTGTTTAAGTTGAGTTTGTGTATGTATGTGTGAGTTGCCGAATTAAATATTGCCGTTACAAATAACGTTTCATTGAGTGACTCAACGAGTTTGCTTTCAAATGTGTGTAGTCACGTAGGTGAGTAAAATGATGCTGCTGATGTTAAGATTCACAATTAAATATTATTAAGTTAATTGTGATGTTATTGCTTGTGCAGGATTAGATATCATTGATCTAATCGTGCTTGAAAATTACCGCTTGAACATAACATTAATCACTTTTCACATCAATGCACGTGCACTGAGTTGTAGCTGTGCACGTGCGCTGCCGTGTGCTGCAATAATGAGTTTCTTCAACGATGAATGTTGCAGATGTCTGTGGCGTGATAAGTAGAATCAAAGATGCGAAGCGTCCAACATGAGTATATCCACAGAGATGAGTGTAGCCGAGGATGCGAAGCAGCTGTTGAGAGAAGCCAGATGAAAAGCCACAGTTGTTAGCGTTGCTGATGAGGAGTATAACGATGAGTGGCCGCCGTATGAGGATGAACCGCTGTATACTTGACTATTTCCCATGCGAATTACCGACTGTGCGCCCAGTAAGGTTTTCCACGTTTCTGATCGTCACGATGAGCCTTGAGTGAGAGAGTACCGTGTGAGAAGTACAAGCGGCCGCATGGCGAGCACGCTGTAGTTACTTTTCTCAAATAGACCCTCCTCTTTATGTTGGCTTACAGCCATACTATATAGATTCGATGATAATTTTTCAATAGATAGGGAATTAACGCCACCTCTTAACAAAAGAATGTACTATGATATTCTGAGAGAGACGCGGGAAATTTAAACCATTAATAATTCCCAAACAGTGACCTAAACCCGCACTTAAGTCACGCCTATTTGTGACCTAAGTAGTCCTTTTTTGCACCGTGAGGTTAGCTTACGAGCGTAGCGAGGGACGGATAGGCATGGCAGCGGGCTCAAGTAGGCAGTGCTATAAAATATTATACAATACTTGTGACCTAAGGAGCACTCTGAGTGACTTATTTATAAATAGATAACATATCATTTAAACTGCAAATTAAATTTTTTTAAATGTATCATAAAAAATTACACTTACAATTTAAATGATACGTTATCTATATTTTTAAATAAGTCAGTTAACTATATAAGTATTTTTTTCTTCGGAGATACGATTTTGTTGTACTGACGCTTCAGTTACGTTGATATAGAAGTCGCCGGGGAAATACGATTTTGCTACCTCGACATTTAAGATACGATCATATTGAATGCTGCGTAATGATACGATTTTGTAGAATTACCATTAATCTAACTAATATCCTACTAGTCTTCGTTTCGAGACACGGAGCCGCGCAATACAACTAGTTTCGACGTACGCGATACAACACTAAAGTGTTGTAAACAATGGTAGAGCAGGAATGTGTTTCGGTAACAGTTTCGGCAGGGATGCAAGTTTCGACAATTTTAAAGCACATTTCGATAATATATCTAAGCTTTAGGTGACGACTAGAGTTAGACACGCGAGCGCGAGAGAGAGATTCCGGCGCGTGCACAAAAGGCCGTAGCCTGATCACTTACCAGCCCGCAGCTGGCGGACAAGGCCAAGTGTTCGATGGTGCTCGCTGTCTCTGCTCACAGCCGATGTTGGTGCTGCTGATGATGGTTGATGGTCTTCACGTCATCAGCGATGGCACGCAGTATCAGGGTTGAGGATGGCACGCGGTATTGAAGTCTCTCGCGAGGGCCCGAAACTACAACCATTACTATGATTTATGAGGCGTGCTCACCAGCGGTCCACAATGGAGTGGGTTGGGTTGGGTTGGGACAGTCCATTTCGACTAGACTAAGCTGTGGCCCACCATGAAGTGACCGAGCGCGTCGCGACTACAGATCGCAATCAATCAGTCATTGCTCGCGAGCGCCATCAGTTCTTCTTTGCACACTACCAATAAGTTCTCTTTCACTCTCGCTCTCATCTTCCGCGTAGGACGGCGGTGCGTACGCTGTTTGTTTATTTGTGCGTCTATGGCGAGCAGCCTTAAGCAACCAGTGCTGGGAGTTGCTAGCAAAACTACTATTTTGCCTCGTAATGCTCACTGATGAGCGTTATAAGCCATATCAAGGTCAAATCAAGCTATCTACACAATTCTTAGGCAAATATCTGAAAAGTAAAGGTTCTGAAAGAGAAGACGAATGGTGTCCTTGCCCTTGGTCTTGAGGTCAAAATTCACGATTACTTCTATAGAGAAACTGAGCGTGTAACCATATGTTCGATCGATCTATCGGTCTTCATTGATTTCCTGAGATACGCAAATGCGTTGAGTTCGTACATTTGCCTACTGTTCTGCTAGACTCACCATAACCCCAGTATCCACTAGACCATAACAAATTTGTGCGAAAATAATAACCAAAATTGTTGGGAAATCTGCAGTGGCATGTTTTTGTTATCAAAATTATATTATTTCTATTATCTCGCTTACATAACATCATTTAATACTTTAATTTTTATATAACTTGAACTATAACAACATTCCAAGGTCGAAGTTGTTTTTTTAAACCGAAATACTTACTTATGACGTAGTAAATGAACTGAAAATTTTACATTTAGATATAGTGTCCTGTAATGGTACATTGAAAGGTCTATGGTATATATCATCATCATGATCATAGATGTAATTTAAAGACATTTTTATCTTCGATATTTTTGAGATATTTGCCTGAGAATAATGTAGGCCGCTTTATTTGTCCTTGGTATGAGTCAACTTAACCCAATGATCTGACATCATATCTAAATGGAAAATTTTCCGCTCTTTTTATTTCCGAGGTCAAAGTAGATGTTTTTATTTTAATAAACAATTTTGACCTTGGAATGATCTTGAAATTTGACCTCAAGGTTATGGTTAAGATCACCATTGGACTTTCCCCCTCTAAACCCTATAACTTTTACATTTGACTTTTTTTCCATCTCCCTTACTTTCGAGATATTTACCTGGAGAGATTAAAATGAATCACCCTGTATATAGTCTGACTTTTAAGGTAAAACTATTATTTATTTTTGTCGTCTGCTTGTGTTATTCATGTAAAGCGAAAATACCTGTAAACGAATCTAGTAATTTGATTAGTAAATTATTTGTATCTATAAATTTAACCATTAAATTTATATCATCTCACACCTACTAAAATACACTAATACTCGTAACAATACTGTTTGAAGTTTTTAACTCGCCAGCGTTTAGAAAGAGTCTAATGTATTACTGCCAATTTTATAAATATTATGTCAAATCCTAGTATTTTTTTTTAGCACATTATATTTAAAATAAAAAATTGAACAATATATTCTTAAATATTTTAATTATAGTTGAAGAAAGATTACTCTTAGTATGATTGAAAACTTTTTGGGACCTCAAAGAGTTAAGAACCGTCAGTTGTGATTCACGAAACCCAACTTCTGTTTACAGCATCAATAATAAATAATAGTGGGACTCACCTTGCATTGCACGTGTTCGAGAAATCTGACTTCATTAAGTGAACCGGCGCATCCGTTTACTTCCATAGAAACACTGAGCGTGTAACCATATGTTGGATCGATCTGTCGGTCTTCATTGATTTCCTGAGATTTGCAAATGCGCTGAGTTGGTACGTTTGTCCACTGCTCTGCTAGACTAACCATTGCCCCAGCATCCATTAGACCATAACCAAATTTGTGAGAAATCTGCGGTGACATGTTTTTGTTATAAAATTATATTAATTCTATTATCTCGCTTACATAACATCATTTAATACTTTAATGTTGCCTCATATGTTAATAAATTTTATTTTTATTTTTATATAACTTGAGCTAAAACAATATTCGTACGGAAATACTATGGTAGATGTTTCCAATATAGATGCTGAAATATAAGAAAAGCTGTACCCAATTCAAAGTTTGGTTATAACAGAAGGGACTTTATCTAATTCTTCTATCCGAAGCTAATGGTTCGCTGAAACTCAGTGCCTACAGAGCTAACCTACACTGACATTCTAGGGGTGCCCTAGGAGAGACCCGGGCAAGAAAGAAAATCCTATTTTCTTGGATAATATAATGAATGGTTTTTGAATAATAGCGAGCATTAATAGATAACAACATGGTTGACTATCCGTTAATATCATTAAATCCCTGTCTATTATATTATCGAAGAAAATTAGGTGTTTCATTTTGCCCGTGCATATTATGAAATAAAAGATTTATTATTATTATAAATAATTACTTTTAACAAATATGAGAAAATATTAGACAAATATAGGTGAAATAGAACACTTTGCTCGTAATGAATTGTTTTCTTTTTGTATATGAGATTTATTTTCTATTGTTTATAACATATAATAAATTGTCGAAATAAAAGGAATTGTTATCTATGTAGAGATACTACTGGCAGCTTCCTTAATTGATCAATCTCCAAAATGATACTAAAGGTCGCGCTGCCCACACAAGGAAAAAAAATACAAAAATGCTTCAGATCTTCTTTGCTGTCGACGTTTCGGTCATTTTATGACCCTTTTCAAAACACTTTATTAAATAACTATTACAATTATTCTTACAAAAAAAATTTTTGATGTAAATAATGAATATAAAAAAGATAGAACTTACAATGTCAAGAATTTGCTTAATTAAATCGTAGACAGTGTGAACCACAACTGTCAGTCAATTGTACATTTTTGTGTGTCTACTGCTTATATACGGAAAGGCAATCCTCAAATATGTAACAATATATGTGTATGTCACCAATCGCGATTTTTTAGGGGCGGAGAAAAGGAACTACTATGTATCATATATATAGCTGTGGTTCACACTGTCTACGATTTAATTAAGCAAACTCTTGACATTGTAAGTTTCTATCTTTTTATATTTATTATATATATATCAAAAAAAATTTTTGTGACAATAATTGCAATATTTATTTAATAAAGTGTCTTGATAAGGGTCATAAAATGACCGAAACGTCGACAGGAAAAAAGATCTGAAGCATTTTTGTATTTTTTCTCCTTGTGTGGGCAGCACAACCATTAGTATCATTTTCGAGATTGATCAAAAGGAATTGTTGATAATAAGAGTATTGCAATTAAGAAAAAATATTTAAATAAAGGTCAGTTTAATAAACGAATTATTAAAGAAAACTCAAAAATGATTCTAGCTTAGCTTCGAGAAAGCAACCAGATATAGCAGAAGATTAGAAAAAGAAATATTCTTATTTTGTATTTGATAAAAGAATAGAGAATCAATAATAGAGAGTCAGATACAGTACCAAAACTACTTTGAGTGGGTTCATAAAAGTTGCACGCCATTTTTAAGTGCTGATAATGTTATATGTAACTCATCCCAAATTAAAGAAAAAAAAATGTTCCATAACGCCTGACTCTTTCTGAGAACTATAAAAAAATTTATCTGTTTTTTTCATTATGACAAAGGGCCTAGCCCTATAAGATAGTGGCAATTGCCCCGAGCGAATCGTTGTATAACTTATATCTCCATGCAGGCCTTTACCCAGAAACAAGAATCCTGTTTCTATTAGATCTATAACCCCCTTGCTGTTCGCTATGCGAAACCATACGCACTTTTTTCTAATTTCTATCTTATGTCAGATGTATTTTGATGAAAAACATTGCTTCAGCGGGACAAGGTACATTTCAAAAAGTTGTGTGATAGACTTTCATTAAAAATTCGAAGCATCTCGAAATTTAAAAAATTCATTCCTCTAAAATGTGAACGGCAAAAATGATGAAAAAAATATATATGACCATAACAATAAAATCTGTTATACAATAGTTTTTCTATAAAAAAAAAATAAATAATAATTTTTTTTTTAATTTTTTCATTCAGTAAAATATACTCAAAAATATTAGAAGAGAAGATTTATGACCATTTACGGTAATTTTCTCTATTAAACGATACAAAACTTTGAAAATAAAAATTATTTTTATTTTTTGGGTTATTATTTCTCAAATCGACAGGACAACAAATAATTTTGTTTTTAATTGATGTTCTCGAAATGTTTTGTTAGAGTTCAGAATTTTAGCATTTTGTTGCATTTATTGCCGATTTTGATTAATATATAACTCTTTAGAAATGCATTTTTCGCGATACTCATAAGAATAGTTATTTTTTGTAAAATTTTTTCAGTTTTTCAATAAAAAAACTTTTGAAGACGTGCGTATACAATCTGTTCTGGAAATGTATTTCTTACTCAACGGGCTCGTATAGAGCTAATAGGTCATAAATCCTAACAAAAAGTGTGTCTTGTTTTTGCGAAATCCGGTGTTTTTACGCCGTTACAGGTGTCAGAAAAAATAATTAAACGGACTAATCAGCTTCGACGTCGCACGCACGGTGGAGAAGTAAGTGGAGGCTGGAGCCCCAGCGCTACGGCTGAAGAAGTGGGAGAGGCGCTACTTTCTCGTTCTCTCGCTCTCTCCTTGTCTTTCACACTCTCTCGTTGTCTCTCGCACCCGAGAAGGGCCTAGTAATAGCGGAAGAGAGCCGATAATGGCGAGAAATAGGGAGAATGAGCGAGAAGGGCTTAGTAATAGCGAAAGAGGGCCGAAAATAGCGGGAGACAGGGAGGATGAACGAAAGGCAACAAGAGTGCGAGAAACAACGAGAGAGTGCGAAAGACTGGGATCAAGTAATCAATAATAGATCAATAGTACACTGTTAGAAAACCTTCGTGTACATAAATACATTGTGTGTATTTTGAAATGCAAAATGTGAACATAGCTGTAGCAATGGTAGCCAGTTGGCCCCCTCCAGCGGCCGTAGAGTCTCTCCCACTCCTTCGGCCGTAGCACTGGGGCTCCGCCTACTTCTCAGCCGCGCGCGCGACGTCGAAGCTGATTAGTCCGTTTTCTGACACCTGTAACGGCGTAAAAACGCCGTTTCCCAAAAACGACAAGGCACACTTTTTTGTTAGAATTTCGCGCTCTACACGATCTCATTGAGTAAGACATACATTTCCAGAACAGATTATATACTTTCACGTACGTATGCGCAAATGAAAAATAAGATTTTGAAAATAAAAATTTAGGTTATCTGTACCAAAAAATTCATGGAGATACCTTGATATTGTAAAAGTGTTCGTATGAATCCTAAAATGGTTTGCGATCGATTTCGGAATTAAAAAATTCACAAATATTTTAATTTTTCTTTTTAAAAAGATCTTACACAAGTCTGAAAAAATATAATTGAATTATACAAAAAATTACATGGAAAAAGAGAATGTAAGATATTTCAAAATTTTGCTTCGTTTTTGAGCTAAAAATTAATCAAAATCCTGAATTTAAGGTGGTTCTATGAAGCCTCTCGAGTCAAGCAAGAGGACATCAAAATAAATTTAAAGAACCATTCTAAATGTATACTTATAATATTATAAAAATCAAATCTTGATTTTTAAGATGATATAATATTACGTGACATTAAACTTCATTTGACATAAATTATTCTTTGTGTATATATCTATGATTTATGTAGTAGTTGAAAGACTCTGACCTTTGGCAACGTCGCACAATCGAAGTTACTCGTAGCGCAGCATACCCGTTAAGTTGAGGTTAGGTATTTCATTTCGGAGATTGTTTCTATAGTGTTTTTTTCAATGCGACGTTGCCATGTTCGCAACGTCTAGCAGAAAGGATTAACAAACGTATATTTTCATACTTTTAATCACGAATATCTAAAAAATTTTCGTGGCTCCGTGCATTTTTTGAGTGATCATTGCAAAGCTTAAATCTTAAACTATAACCATCTCTTTTCTTAATTTCCTCTGCATTCGACTTCTATATTTATTTTGAAAAATATACATTTTCAAGAATTATTTACTCAAAAATGTTCGTGGCAAGAAATGTTCGTGGCAGAATTATCAAAAAATTTGTTAAAATTCGAGGAATAATATATATTTTTTTCGTAAGTCTACGCATTCAACCTCATTTTCATAGAACCACCTTAAATACTGTTTTTTCATTATTTTCTTTACTACGAATATTATCTGAAGAATCGCTTGACGCACTTTGTTCGTCTAAATCACTTTCAGAAGCAGTAAACATTATTTTTTTATTACAAATATCTTTTATATCATTTTTGAGCTGAAAAATGAAGTAAAATTTTGAAATATCTTACATACTTTTTTCCTTATAATTTTTTGTACAATTCAATTATATTTTTTCAGACCTGTGTAAGACTTTTTTCAAAAAATATAAAAATAGATGAATTTTTCAAGTCCAAAAACAATCGTAAACCATTCTAGGATTTACACAAACAATTTTTTACAATAATAAAGTATCTCCGTGAATTGCTTGGTACACGTTGCCAGGATCGGATTTTTAGGCACGACCGCTTCTCGGGAGAGCCTTATAGTTTTATCAGGGCGAAAATTGTAACACTTCAAATTACGAAAATGTACAAGATAAAAATCATTTCCCACCCAAAATGAGTTCATTTTAAGCATTTTTCAAGATGTATGTATGTCTATACGTATGTATGTAATCAAGTAACCCGATTATCTCACCAAAAAATTGACGGATCTCGCTGATTTTTTAATTATATGGTCGTCTAATTACAAGTAACATATGGTCCTATAATGAGCGAGATTGGTGAGAACTTAAAAAAATGCTGAAGCTTTTAAAAATGTGAAAAAGATAATTTTTCAATATAATAGGTACAAAATGAAATTAAAATTCTAAAACCACAAACGCATCTGATAAAACTAAACAAAATATATCTTTTTTATATTAAATATTTTTTCTACGAACAATATTTAGCAATGAAGTAGCCGAAAAACCGCTTAAAAGATCAAAAATAGTCGTTTTTCCCTATTATTTTTCAGGGTTTGACTTTACACAAAAACGTTAAATGTAAAAGTTATAGATAATATTAAAATAAAACTTTTTCCCGGTGAACATTTTTTTCTCCAATCAATTCCTGCCGAGTTAAATTTAAAAAAAAACGATTTTTAACGCCTAAATATATATAAAATGGACAATTCTCGGCTATAATTGAACAGTATTTAATTTCACGTCAAAATGTTAAATATGAAAGTTATAGATAATATTAAAAAAAAACTTTTTTCTATATAACATTTTTATCTAAAATCAATTTCTAACGAGTTAGACTTTGTGACGCAGCAAATTGCGTGTCTCTGTTAGAAGCACGTGTACGCACGAATGTACAGCAGCGTTGGCGAGCGGAGCCTCGACGTTCGATGTAACATGCACATATGCGCTTGCCCGTGGTTCCTATGCCTCGCCGTAGGCAGCGTAATTCCCCCTCACGCCCCTCCCTTCCCCTACAATGCCTTAGCTGTAGCTGTAGAAGACGCGATAGCTGGAGCTAGAGCGTACATAGATTAGCTGCTAAGGAGAGGCACGACGTTGCTTACTTTTAAGTATTGTATTTTAAGTAATAAAGTGATTCTTGTGTTTTATTCACGCACAACATAATTCCCCTCTCTATGAACCGTCGCTTTGCCCTGATCCCCAGCAAAGCGTGACAACTTAGAAGAACGATTTTAAACGCCTAAATATAGGTAAAATAGACAATTTTCGACTATAATTCAGCAGGATTTGATTTCACGCCAAAATGATACATACAAAAGTTGAAGATAATATTCAAACAAAACTTTTTCCTATTTAACATTTTCATACCCATAAAATGAATTCCTGGTGAATTAGATCTATAAAAACGATTTTTTAATGTCTCAATTCACCTTATACAGTCAATTTTCGTTTATTATTTAACATAATTCAATTTCTCCTGAGCAGTACGGTCGTGCCTATAATGTAAACACGGAGATTGTTGGCGCGCGAAAACATGCAGGGGGGCCCAGCCCCCTAGTTTATTTTCGAAATATTATGTTTCATTTGCGCCTGGCTTTGAAAGTATTTTTATTGAGAAACTGAGAAAATTTTACAAAAAAAAAAAAAAAAAATTATTGTTATGAGTATTGTGAAAAATGCTTCCATAAGGAGGTACAAATTGATCAAAATCGGTAATAAATGCAAGAAAATGATAAAATTCTGAACTTTGACAAGAGACAGTTCGAGAACATTAATTTAACCCTTTTCCTGACCGAAGAGTTGCAGCTATGATGCAGACAAACGAAATTCACTTTAAACGGTCCCGACGGTTTCGAAAACTGAGCGCCGGGATTCAATAACTCGCCGATCGCTCGAAGACGGGTAAAAGTATTGTCCAACGGTCATATAGTAGATTGAAAATTGAACTCGCTCATATCGAAAAATTAAAAATGTGGTCACATGCATCTCATTGAGATACACATTTTCTATATTTACGATTTTTTAATTCGATAAATAGTTTCTAAGATAAAAATTAATTAATGACAAAAGTAATTAAACACAAAATCGATGTTTTTCTAAACTTAAATCACTCTAACGCTACAAAAAGAACATGAAATGCTTTGAAATTTTACGTACATATTCAGAAACTATTGTAGAAATTGAAACATTAGTTTAAAGCGTCAAAAAATGTTAATCTTCATTATTATTATTAGTTTATATGACCAAGTACGCACTCATCGCCACGAAAACTTTGACGGAAAAAAGTGTGTGGGAAAATTTGAGCTTCGACAAACCGTCAGCGTGAAAGTTGTTCGTTTATAACAAAGAAGTTTTGTGGAAAATTTCAAGTCGATTAAACGAAAAATGAGCGAGATATTATGATTCTAAGAACGCTCACCGCCCGCTATCGCATGCGTTTAAAGTGAATTTCGTTTGTGTCCATCGTAGGTGCAATTCTTCGGCCAGGAAAAGAGTTAAAAGAAAAAACCGGAAAAATTTACCAGAAACCGGTATTTTGGTACTATGACTCAAGGGAAGCGACGGTATTTGGGAGGAGATTTTTATTGTTACAACTAAGTATTAACTATAATGCTATCATTTCACATAAATGAATAAGCAATTTTCCCAATTGGATAAACATCTACGTTGGTAGCCTCCTTCTAACTAAACATTATTTCCATGATATATTTATTAAATTATTATGTTCTATTATTTTCTTTGTACTATGCTATTCTAAATTTTTTAGTATTTCGTACATAATGATGAATAATATAAATTTTCAGTGAGCCATGGTAGTAAAATAATATTTAAAATGCGAAAATAAAAAATTATAAAAGAATGAATATAGAAACAACCTTGCGTTTAACGCCATTGAGAATCCAACCAGACTCCTTCTCGAGGGGCTGAGAGCGTGAAGTGAGAACTACAAGGTATTGCATATCACGCCAAGTTAGTGTGGGATTGGCCTCGAGAGCCAGGGCAGCAATGCCAGCTGCGAGAGGTGCCGATGCTGATGTCCCCGTGTGTTCAACCGTACAGATATGATCTTCACGTAGACTGGCATCCATGTCGACGGTTGTAACACTTTTGTCATTTCCAGGCGTTCCGGAAGAGTAGGTTGATGCCAATGTCGAGCTGCACTCTTCAAGATACCAAGGCTTATAACCGCCCTGCGTAGCCGATGAGATGGATAACGTGAAGATGCTGTTGGTGTAGCCGTCACAATTGCAAGAGTCAGTGTGTCGACCTCCATTTCCCGACGCCCAGACAAAGATCGAACCCTTTCCTTGGCGACCCTATATCAACAAAATAAATCGTAAAACGTTAAAAGCTTGTCAATTAAAGATTGTTTTTTAAGATAATGCAGACTTGTCTTTAATTTATTAAACGCCGACAGCTCCAATTTTATACAGTTCACTCACTACTAGTATCTCTGCTTCCACAGCCAACAAATAATATCATTAGTTGTCATATCAAATAGATTAAATCGCTAGATTTTCTAAAACCATTAAATTACACAGCTCCACAAAAAATTGGTACAAAAGACAAGACCATGGTATCTCTACGTTTCATGGTCACTACATTCAAATCTGACGGCCGTCTGACCAGATCAGCTTTTGGTCAAGGTCCGTTAAAGATCAAATGTAAAGAATCAGTTACTGACAAAGTAAACCAATAATTTATACGTTTTTTGGGACGTTGAAAAAGAACCCGATGTCAGTTTATTTCAAAATAGATTGCTATATTGTCTTAAGTTTTAAGTTTCAACAAGATAACATTCTAATGCCAATAATCTGTATGCCAAAAATCAACCTTATTCCATTATTCAATAAATTAAAATTCGAACGTTTGGTTGGAAAATAATTCTGTTAGACCCTCCGTATATATAAATACTGTGTTTAGAAAATTTTTTGGGAGATTTTATTAACATTCCCATGAGATATGTCCGTTCTACAACTAGAAACAAAATTAAAGAATTCAGATTCTTATATCTAATTCAAAATCAAAATTTGAAATTACAATACTCAAAAAGTTTTTTGAGTAAATTTATTAGTAATGGCAAAAGATATAGACATTTTAAAATTAACTAGATTGAGGCCATGTGATACCGAAAATCAATCTAATTTCATTATTGAATAAATGAACATTTGAACGTTTGTTTGGAAAAATAATTCTGTCAGGCCCTTAATTAAAAATTCGAAAATACGGATTGCTATTTACCGACATCGTGAATTCTATTTAATTAAATAAGTTCTGAATAAATTTATGAAAAAAATAGATCTGTCAGGCGTTCTGTTCACGTAAATAGTTATATGCCAAGTAGAAATATTTTATAAAGTTTCGATCTGGAATATCTACAATTATTTTCATTGAAACGAAATACTAATATAAAATTTTTATACAGAATTGATTCGATTTAATATGTAGTAAAAATTATATAAAATCTTCATAAATACTATGATTCAAAACAACAGTTCAGGTTTGAATGACTTTGAATTAAAATACATTTTTGATAATGACAATTTTTTAGCATTTATTCCCACAAATATAAAAGCACCAAAATTTTACACATACACACACGCGCGCGCGCTTGCACACACACAGAAAATTTATCAAATGGCCGAAAAATTGCTGTCAAAAATAACGAAAACTATAACCCAGAAAAAGCCATTGGTTTTAGCGAACAAAAAACGCTCTAGGAGAATATCCTCTTAAGCGCCGACTTAAATAAAAGTACATTGTTTATTACAATAAGTAAAGTAAAATAAAAAATTCTGTAGAAGATAACATAAAACAAATTAAAAAAAAAGAAAAAGTAAGAAGAAGAGAGGTGAGTGAAGATCAAAAAAACAATCTTGGGTCCTCTTGACAAGCGTTGTTATTCCATGGCTGCTCGTCGATAATTAGGAGATCCATTCTGAGGGTTCTGGTTGCAATGTTTTACCGGAGAGTGAGTTGTTCAGCAAGGTATCCGGGCTGCTAAGTATTAAGAATCTTGTAAATGAGCGTGGTCATAAAGTATTTCCGTCTTGTATTTACTTTTAACCATTCCAGAGAGGCAAAGTAAGGAGTGATGTGATAAGTTCTTTTAACGTCACAGGCAAATCTTATACACGAATTAAATACTTTCTGAAGGACATTCACTTCGTCCTCACTTAGGTCGCAAATTGCAGCACTGCAGTAGTCAAGAATGGGAGAGATTAGAGTTGAAATTCACAATGTCCGAATTCCCTTGGGAAGAACGTGTCTTGAGGCCTTAAGTTGATGCAGTGTTCCATAGATTTTCCTCGATGTTTGTCTGACTTCCGTTTCCCAGGATAAGTTAGGCCATAGATTTATCCCTAAATATTTTACTGATTCAGCAAAGGGTACTTGAACTTCTTCGATTTTGATCTTGGATGTCGTTCGTAGGTCAACGTTGGAGGTGAAGTTAGCATTCGTCCCGGCAATAAGTATCTTTGTTTTGGTGCTATTTAGTCTCGGTCCCAGATTTTTGACCCATTTAACAATCCCGTCTATGTCCTCATTAATTTTCTGAATTTCTTCATTCAGATATCTTGGATGACAAGACTTGAAAATCGTGATGTCATCTGCAAATATGTTGTACCGAGGTCCGAGGACTGATCCTTGCGGAACACCTCGCTGAACAGCTCTCCATGAAGATTGATTTCCTTCTGAGAGTTTGATAGCTTGAGAGCGGTTAGAGTAGGTTAGGTACGACTCAATCCATTTGATTGCATTGTCAGAGAAATGAAGTTTCTTCAGAATTTTAAGTAATTTGACATGTATTACCCTGTAAAATGCTTTCGAAAAGTCGAAGAAAACCATAACCGTAACATGCGTTCTCTCCGCCGCCACTCTGGCCTTATGAAGGAGTCTAATTATGGAAGTTTGGGTGCTATGATTTTTCCTATAGGCAGTTGCTTTAAATATGGAACAGAGTAAACTTATTGGTTGAAAATCTGAAGCTGACGAAGGATTTTTAATTTTCGGAATAGGTCTAATAAGTGATTCTTTCCAATTTGACGGAAAGATACAGGTGACAAAAGAGAGATTGATAATATGTAAAATAATGCCGTTAATTACGGGCCAACCAAGTTTCAGATTACGACAACATATTCCATCAATATCCACTGAAGAAGTGTTCGTCTGTAGAAAATCAATTAAGTCCTCAGATTATGGACTTTAAATTCGAATTTTTCATCGAAAGTCAGTGGAGATATAGGCTCATCGGGGTCATCAACAGAGGGATCACCATCAATATTACGTTCAATATCACTAATATCAGTGAAGTAA
>JAWWEQ010043607.1:0-17437 GCA_035583055.1 Torymus tubicola | reverse complement strand
TTTTTTAAAATTAAATTAAAAATTTTGTGCATAAAGAAAAATATTATGTGTACAATCTTGAAGACGTAATTTTAAGTGCACGATAATTACGTCTACAATCATTATGTGCATAATCAAGAACCCGTCATATAATAGATCAAAACAATTTTTTTAATTTATTTTTTTTTTATTTTAATTTTTGTTTTGAAAAATGGAATGAATTAAACCAAATAATATTATTTGGTTTACTCAAGAATCAATCTTATTGAACTTTGTTCTACGTTGCACACACCTACAAAATTTCAACCCTATATTGCATATTATATGTATACATACGAACATAGATACATTTTATTTAAATTTACCTTCTATTTGAGAAACATTCAAAACGGACATTTAAAATACTGCACTTAATCTATGAATAACCATATTATATTAAAATATTTTTATAAACTTTTCGTTAAAAGGTATATACAATTAATTTATCGAGTTTTAGACTAGCCAAATATTCTTATCTTGTTTAGAATGAGAAATAAAGGTCTATCTGATTTTTCCTGACGTGTTCATGAGGTAATACGAAGAAAGAGACGCTGTTTTCTATTTTTTTTATAAAATCTCTAACAAGTTTTTATTTTTCATTTTATTTCAAACTAATTTCGTTCGATCTTCTTCAACATATTGAGAGTGAAAATTGTCGTAAGTGAAAAATACAGCACATTGTAGAAAAGGTACACCAATTAGCTCACGTAAGAATCTTAAGCTCTTCTAAAAATCGGTAAATTTAGGAAGGAAATGACAATACAATAGTGAAAAGGATTTCGCAACATGTTATATATTTAAGAAATTTTTTCATTCAGAATTGTAGTTTTATTCCTTTAGTTTTACTCCTTTAATACTACACGCAGAAAAATATCCCATTAATATTTACTGTTTTATTTGTTGAATATTAGTAAACTGTCTACGAATCAGCGGACAAACTCATATCATACTAAATACTATAGTATTAGCTTTACCAATTGTTAGTATACCGAGTAGCAATGTGAAATTCGCGTTGAAAAAAGAATTTTTATCGCGATCTACGTTACCGACTTCTTTATTTTCATAGCTTTAAGATACATTGAGAAATAATGAAAATTAGAAATAATTTTTTTTCTGAAAAAAATTGGAGAGACCGGGAATCGAACACGATCCTGCAGATCCGGAAGCCACACTCTTAGCCGTTGCGCCACTTTGTTAACAGGATACATCGATTCGTCTACATATGCTACACGTCACGCTGTTACATACAAGAGCAACGTGCTTGAAACAATTATTAAAGAATTAATTATTTCTTTAATTATATCACTATTATGAGCTGTACCAGTAAACATTTTTCGAAATATAACTATTGCATAAGTTTATGTGTGGTCGAAAAAATAAAGTATTGGCGTTTGATTTGAGGTTAAGGCGGCTGTTATGATCGCATGATTGGCATGGATTCTTGTCATTATTGCTATATTCATATGAAAAATTGGTAAACTGGCCACTAAAAACTGGTATACTTTCTGTAGTAAAAATTAGTAAACTGAGTATCAAAATTAAAAGTCACAATTTTTAGTATAATAAATACTAATTATTGCTATACTCATACGAAAAATTGGTAAACTGGCTACTGAAAACTGGTATACTTCTATAGTAAAAATTAATAAATTGAGTATCAAAATTAGCAGCCACAATTTTTAGTATAATAATACTAAAAATTGTACAAAATCACGTACTAAATTTTAGAGCTTTTAATTTTAATAATTAATATCTGTGTATTAATAATTGATCATAATTTACTGAAAAGCCTCAGAATATGAGTTTGTCCGCGGTTTAGTAAACGTTCTACTAATATTTAATGGAACATTTTTCTGCGTGTAGGTGACTATCATTTATTAGCTTCTTCGAATAAAATTTTCTACCGTATATTTAAAAATGCTGGACTCAGAATGAATCATACCTCTGATCCGTGCAGATCTAAGAAAGCATAAAAAAAAATGGTGAGCACACTCTTGCCAAAAATGTTCTGACCTACTTATCAAGTACAAGTAAATCAGCCAGTCAAGTAAAAAGTATCAAGTAAAGGTCAGGATTTAAAAAAAAAGGTGAAGGGAGCGCCGACTGCACGCCACCTAGCGGCCAACGTGCAGCACTGCAGTACAGCATTGCTGAATACTTTAGCGCGGAAAACTTGTAGAAAAAATGTTGACAGTTAGTTAATAAATAATGAATTAAAATAAAGAATCTACACATTCGTTTGAAAAATCTGAAAGCCAATGAACTCGCATTGTTTTTTCGAATTTTTTATTCAATTATAATTTTTCAAAGTTCACCTTTCTTTCTAATTTTTTTAATATAACCCTAAAATAAATATCTTTTAACTTTTGCGAGATGTATTATTAAATAAATTCTTCCAAACATAATAAGCTTTTAACAATCTAAATTGATTAAAAAATAAATTATTATTTTCAAAAAGTGGTTTCTCGTTAGCGAACAAGATCCACAAATTCAATTTTCATTTTCTGTAAAAATGATTTTTCATCTACATTGGTACTAAGATCTTAATTGATCTAAGTAAATTATAATAGCAATCAAATATCAAATCTTTTTCTTACAATTGAATATATTACAATGATTACAGATCGTTCTTATATCCAATTAACTTATCCCATAAGACTACAAATCACAGTCGCGCTGAACCGATCAACAGCCATAACTTCTGATAACACCCCACCTCGTCATCGCGATAACAACTGGCCGTCACTGGCCAACTTTTCACATCTTCCCCACAACGTCTCTTTCCTCGCTCGCACACAAATAAATCTTCGGAAATCCAAGTGAAAACAGCATACAGAATCCCTCGTTCTCACACTCTGCGATGGCCGACTTTTCGCATAATACACGCGCACATCGTCCACTGTATCTTCTATTCGCACTATCAATCACTTGCTGGGCCATATCTCGAGGGAGTTAAAAGCTGCTGACTGGCAGGCCGGTTACGACTCTGTCTCGTGACTCGTATAAATGACCTGAAGAACGCGACCTAGGACTTTTGCACGCTTTGCATTGTGCGCGCGAACCCGGCAGTCATAGGAATGCGCAATTTCGAAGAGAGAGAGAGAGAGAGAGAGAGAGACGTACGCGACCGCGAAACAAATGATCGATTTCTAAGGCGCTGAAGGAGCAGGATGGAGAGGAATGCTCTCGTTTTTCTCGCAGAGCAGGAGAAATGCGGTGTGTCGCGGTTAGATGCGAATGGTGGACGTATGAGAACGAAGCTAATCTTGGATATTTTGTGGAGGAGTGCAGGATAATTCGGTCTTTTAGGAATTAATGATTTACTATTTTCAAAACTGAATAACTTTATGAATATGGTGATCTATTTTTAATTTTAATGGAGGTATATTAATTTTATTCAATAGAAAACTGAAAATATAAATGATAAAATAATGTACCATTCAAACGCGTTTCGTGTTATTCTAAATAAAATACGTTGAGCAAAATGTATTTTTGAACGTGTTGAATGAAAAAAAGTATAGTAAAGTAATAATTAATAAACAAATATATATCTATACTATAACAGATGTAATAGATTTACAGCAAAAAAATTATATAATTTATAACACTACCAAATATTACTTTCGCAGAAAAGTAATTACAGTTTACATATATATACATTTGTTACATCGAACGATATTGAAAAAAGATTATTTTTACTCCGAGCAACCCTCAATTACTCTAGAACACCGGGACAATAATCCGGGTCAATTATACGAAATGTATTCATGGAATTTCGTATTTAAATACAATCGTTCGAATTCCATCTTTAATTTTAATGAACTCTAATTGTGAAACAAAGCGCGCCAGGCGTCGATCGAGGCGGCGAATTAAGGACTCTCGAATGTCCTTAATTTGATCGGGCTTGATTGGATAGTTCGAGAGCAATGACGAGCAGCAGTACGCGAGAAGATGACACGAATAGAATGGGATGTATATATATCAACGCCAATGACGATAATGATAATTATGCTGATACTGCAGACAAAGCGATAATCGCGATGACAATGATACTCCGCTAACTATCGGTATCTACACGTAACTTCATTATAACCACATGTTGTGACAATTTATGTGTAATGTCATGTTGAAGAAAAATTTTTATTTCTAAAATTTAAATTTTCCATTTTTTATCATTAAAACTGTTTAACAATATTTAGTTCTTACAATTAATATAGTTATTTATTTTCCTTCGATAAATATTATACAACAACGTAGATAAATTACAACGAAACTACAATTTCACCTTAAGAATCACACAAGTATTGCTGAAAAATTTAATGAACAATTAGATTAAATTAATAATTAACTATCTGCTATACCACACTTGTTAACGCTCACTCGATTATTCTATTTGAAATAAGAACAACATAAACCAAAATCATGAGCAGTTCTTATTTAATTTCCCAAAATACTTCTAAAATAATACAATCTCCTAACAACTCTCCCACCCGCCAAAAGTCTCTCGAACCAAAAAATCTCCAGCCCACAGTGCAAGAATCACCATTAAGAATACACACAGGCGTACCCTATATATACACTGCTGTTTCTCATTGCTTTTCGCAAAAGATAAAAGCGCGCAGCTGTTAAAAGCCCATTTCATCTTCTCTCGTCGTGGGAAAGGAGGCGATCCTCGAAGCTTCGACTCCTACATAAAAGAATCACTCAGCAAGCGCGGGCGCGCTCTCTCGCTTCTTTATGTTTTTCTCAGATCGTTACGATCATACAAACAATAGTTAAAATGGCCCATTTGCCATTGGGATACGAAGATGGGAGGTGGGAAGGATACTTTGCTCTTATCGGGAGACTTCGAGTGGCGAAATGTAGGGTATTAATGGGAAACTGGAGAGTTTATGATGAAGGGAAAGGGGTGTCATTTGAAATGTTGCCGGATGAGAGTTAATAATGGTGTGGAGAGTACGACAAGTGAAATGGTGTCGATATTCGGCTGGATGCCGAAAGTATAATGCTGAATTGGCGATGCGGGGTAGCATCAAAGAAAGACGATGACTCGGCATAAATGCGCAGTCAGTGGCTGAAGAGCGTACCAAAATTGGTATATGTTATATGAACCGTTAGTTGTTTTACTCTGTATATTATAAACATTATTGTCTTATAGAGATTTATACTTAACTTTTACGCTCTTAAGTTAATTTCCTTCATTAGTATTCATACAAGCATATAACATGATCTTCGTTTGCAATAAAATAGATGTAAACATAGATTGAACCGTAATAGTAAATTTTTACGAGGTCACAATATCATCTTACATCTAAATAAATTATTTCACATATCTATTATCCAATAATCCATCAAACATTTATTATACATGCTCACCGTCTCAATAACAACCACAAAGTGCATCCCAACTACAAACATCATAATCCACCTGCATCATCTTAAAATTCATTTGCCCTCTCGTTTCTTTCCCTCCCACTTCCTATATAATATCAGAGATTACTGGTAATATACACATATATATATATACTTCATCTGCAAGACGCGCACACCGCGGCAGCTATTTACGCACTCAACTTCCGCCCCTCCCACGGGACCTTATCAATCGACTGCACTCGCGCTCGCGTTTATGACGGTGGGTGAAGCGAAGGATATACCTTTTATCGTCCCCCGATCGGCGCGTATGAAGTACATATCTGCGCGCGTGTGGGGGCTAACGAAATTGGAGAGTCTCCGCGCGAATTTCGGGGAGTCGTAAAGCGCTGGTTCAGGGAAATATAAGAGAGAGAGAGAGGGGGTTTCAATTAACGAGGAGGGTTAGAAGAGCGAAATATGATGGGGGTTGGAGGAACGGGGGTTGAGTAAAAGGTAGATTGAGGTTGTTGGATGTATAGGTTGAGGTATGTAAAAATTTTAGTTTACTGTTATTTAATCTATGAAACTGTGATAAAGTACAGGATTCCCTAAAAAATTTCAATATTTTAAGCGTCTCACAGGCATCTACCTGATCAGGCTTTGTTGATTCTATATAGATCATTTTGAATATATAAAAATCGGAAATATGGCCAATTTTTAATTCTTAAAAAAATGTTCAAAGATAATCTTCTTAAAACATATGTCGTTTTCGTAGAACCGTACGTATACTTCAAATACAGAAAATAAAATTAAAAAGGCGAGCTTTTTGTCCGTTTGCTGTATATTTAATGGAGATAATTTTTAATCGCCTTTAAAACATAAATTTACTGTTGGCAAGAAAAGTTTGCCACTATAAATATTTTGGTTTATAAAATAAAAATATATAAAATTTATAAACTGTTAAAGCTATTGTTTCATTGTTATACGATTTGATGATAATCGTGCTAATAAACTTAATCTAGCCTCGCTTCCGTGCTTTTTTTCGTAAGTCTATTTTTAATATATTTACATGCAATTTAAATAATTTTTATACACAAATCTACAAGTTTGGCTGCATTTTTAACATTACTCCCTATTTTATACAGTAAATTGAACATGGTATTTCCGTCACTTTTAACGTACATTTATTTCTACTTAAAAGAAGTTCAACTATATAGAGCGATTAAAACCCTAGCAACTCTTTTTTCCGAGAAAAAAACGATGCAGACAAACGAAAAAAATCACCTTCCACCCGCATTCTCCCACATCAACGATTCGAAGCGCCAAGCCTCTCACGCCTCTTCTCCATTCTCTTCCTATACACTTCAAAATAAAAGGAGGGCGAGGAATTTGAAACCTGCGAGCGCGGCGTTACTTCTAAAGACGCGCGCGAGAAAATCGAAGACAGACGACAGACGGACAGACGGACGAACAGGGTGAACTTTTAATATCACTGCTGCTGCTGCTGCTGCAGCTGCAAGACGATATCTCTTATCTGTTTCTCTCTTTCTCTTGGCTCCCTTTTATTTCGCGATGTGCGACGGCACGCGCGAGATTCTCCGTATAGCAGCTTTTTTTTTCATTGCAGCGAAAGCTAGAAGAACGAATCCGCATTTAATTCCCTGTGTCAGTCGACGAGATGACCGGATCTCGAGATTTTTTTCAAGTGGAAGGTTAGAGTGTGAACTCTAATAAAGACGGAATTTTTTTTTTTTTTTTAAAGAAGGTGGGTAAGACGGATTTAAGTACGAAAGTTTTATTAATGATCTTTGTCTTTGTGAGTGGAAGGAAGAAAGAGAGAAAGGGAAACATGGTAGTGAATGTGATGAAAATTTAATTAAGAATTATGGAAGTAGTTAATTAGCGTACGCTGGTGCTGATAAATAACGAAAGATTATTATTAGTTGGATAATTGTTGTACGATGGTGGGGAGAAGTTGTGGCAATGTCTGGTAAAATTATACTATATCAGTAGGTGATTTTTTTTCCCTCAAAAATTCTTATAAATTCTGTTGTATACGAAAAAAAACGTTAATTTAGGAAGTTACTTTTTAGATTTTGTGATTATATAAGTCAAAATTTTACCGTAGCGAAAATCCGGGCAAAATTGACATATTAAAAATAAAATAAGAGAGATATATTATAAAAGAAATTCTAATAGCTGCATTTTTTACTTGTATATTTATAATAAGAAACATACAACTAATAACATAAATTTATCATAATAAAAAACAAGTGCATTTTCCTACCTTGACTAAACAAACATTCAAAATAGTAAATAAAAGAAATTGTAAACAAATACTTAAAATTAATTTTTCATACATACGTACTGTTTACATATATTCAAAGTTACATAGAGAAAAATAAATAAATAATAGCCTTAATAACAAAAAAGTCTATAACCTTTAATGTCTGTTTAAACTTCGGATGAAACTTAAGAAACTCATCTCAATAAATAAGACATTCTTTTTAACAAATAATAAATGAAATTTTGAGACTGAAGAATTTCTGGGCATAGCAGACAATTGTCAAAATTAATATTAATTATTACAATTATCGCATACCGTAGTCCTTTTAAACGACTTTATTCGGATGTTATCTTCCGCAACCAAAACATTTTGCAAACTTTCATCTGACCAATTTGCTTGATGAGATAGAGATAAAATTACACTTAAATTTTGTATACGCCCCGAAACTAGCAATATTTACAATTTTCCTATGCGGATTAAAATTCAAGACAAAGATCTGTGTACGATATAGCACATGACCGCTTTGCCCGCCCTTCCCCTATACAAAATAGAGCGAAAATCATTTTGGCAGAAATGACCGTTTTTCTCAAATCCATAATTTCTTAACCTTCTAACCGCCGGCCTTTAAGCGCCATGCGGTGATGGGTACATATCTACCACTAGTTGGAAAACACTCGTATGGAAATTTCCAATGAAGTATCACTTTTCTAGAAGAAAAAATGCCGGCGGTCAAAAGGTTAATATAGAAACAATCATGATTATTCTTCTTTCAATATAGTTTGTCCATAAACAATATAAACATACAATCTAACTCAGATTACCAATGATTTTTTTTCAAACATATAATAAGCAACATTTAAAAAGTCGTACATTATCATGGTTTCTTAACAACATAACCCACTGTACTAACAATCCATCGAAACGAAACAATTTTGACACTTGCTATAAGATCACAGATATACACCTGAAATCTCCATCAACCCCAATTCACTCGGTCGCTCTTCTCTGATTGCTCGTAAATATAATATCATTCCAACGACTTCCTATCTCGCTATATACCAATCCACATTACGATCTCTCGCTCGGCTCTCATTCTCAGACGCGTGGGGCTATGCTATACGCAAAGTAAGGTCATTGTGGTATATAGTTGATCACACACGCGTACCATAAGGCTATTTATAAATGCCCTTTCAGTGCACGTGAGTCTCCGTAGGTCTCCGCAGGTATAAGCCGCTGATTTATGTCTAATTACGAGCGCGAGACCCAGTCTAATTAGTCAGGCGAAGTGGATGCGCTTTCGAATTTTCAGCGCGTGCGCGCACGTGTGTATAGTAGTATATACGGCGAACTGTCGAGTGGGTTTTGAGAGGATAAGTGGGTTTACAGAGAATAGGAGAGAACGGAGAGATTTGATGGTTTTAGTGTAGGAAGAGAATGAAAGAGAGAGAGAGAGAGAGAGAGGGGAAGATTTTCAGAAAATATTAGTGAATGACTAATTGGTGATATAGTTGATAAAGTGAACTGTCGGCATGTTAATATGTTCATTAGGTATAGATGCAAACGGTCATGTTCTTCGAATTAATAGTTGATTGATTAAAGTTAATAATTATTAATTTTGTCTGTACAAATATATGATAAAACTCATTTGGTTATGGGGTTGGTGTACTTTAGCTAGTTTTCTCATAATTTCCAAAACGAAGACACTTTTCTTAGACATTTGTATCCATTAATAAAATGATTTTTTCAGTCATATTCTCCATTTAATAGGCGAAATAATAGATTGAGTTTTTTCAAAAATTTACATTAGTTTATTTATAAGTATTTAAAAGATATTAAAGTTGACCAGTTTTTTTAATTAGGAAATGGCTAATAAGAGGCTTGTTATTGTAACGAGAAGTGAGAGATGTATAGAATCAAACGGAAAAATCATTGTTTTCTATCTTTTTTAAATACTGACTTTTAAATACATGATCAGATTACAAAGAAAATTTAGTAAAAAAATTTCAAGCTTTATCTCCATTAAATAAAGAATATGAACCGAAAAATCGTTTCATCACTACCTACAAATTAGCTATTTTTACTAATTATTTATGAGTTTCCTGCCCTTTATTTATAATAATTACTAATGTATTTTGTAATAATCTATGGTACTTTACTCTGGTCAAATAAATAAATAAATAAATAAATTTCCGATAGACGAAATTTTTACTACGAGCATTTACACGTACATTAACTGCAGTTTATAATAAAAATTGCTATTAAATAGTATAGTCTAATAATTTTCATAATAATATAAGTGTACCAATTACATAGCATGATTTCTGCTTCACATTCTTTAATGCAAATAAGTAAAAATATCTTTCCTCTTTATTTGTATGTTATAGTAAAATTGAATAAAAATTTGCAAAAATTAAGAACAAAAGATTTGATAGTGATTTTCACATTAATTTAAAATATATACATTCGAATCAGATCAAAGCTTTTTATCCAATGTTAAAGTTTTCCGTAATTAAGAGTGCTTAAGCATTTATACCTTTCTCGGAATAATTCATTCTCTTTGGAAGAATTTTATCCAACACTTTACAGAGAATTTAAACAGATCCTGCCAAAGGGTTTCCTATTACAAAGATCATAAAAGACCGGAATGCCTCTTTCATTACTTCCAATACTACAGAAAACGAACTGTACAAAAAAATTCTCATTTCTAAGAAAAATAAACGTCGTAGTTCTAAATAGTTATTCCCTTCAAATAATTGAGTTATTATACACTTATATTAAAATATAATCTACAGAATAATCTCATCCTCTCTAAACTATTAATTCCAAATCTCTCCTTTCCTTCTTTCCCTCTCTCTCCTTGCGCTCTTTAATAAGTTTAAAGAAAAATACCGATCTTAAACAGGCCGTAATCAGCGAAAAAATAAAAAATCTTCCTAGAATCAAACTAATATAATCCCCTGCTCCTTCTGATCCGTCGGATCGAGAAGAAACCTCTAGCTACACGCTAAAAACTCACTAAGTGAGGTAAAGTGAATATTAGTCGCGAGAAGAACCAATGCACGTATAAAAAGGGAATCGTCGGTGAAAATGACAGAGCCATAATGTCTCTCTCTCTCTCTCTCGCGTATTTTTCGCGACGAAAGAGAGAGCCAGAGAGAGAGAGAGTCGATCGATTGCCGGATTTTTTTGTTCGCAACATAGAGGACAAGACGGAAAAGTCGAGGTGCGAAGAGCGAACATCGAAGTGGAAATGGACAAGTCTATTTGGTGAAAAGAGGACGAGTGAAGAAAAGAATATTGAAGGAATTTTGATAAGGAAATTTAATATAGTTTTGTTAGTCGCATAGTAGTAACTATTTATATATTGCCAATAAGTTTAAGTTGTCTAAAGAGAAAATGCTATTTAAACTTACTAAGTTCCCTTTTTTATTTTGTTTTGATTTTCAAAAATTTATGTGTCGTAATCCTTTCACTATCCAATTATTCATCAATAATCTATCATTTTCCACTTTAATTTCTTATTAATAGTTACGAATTAATATTTGTATTTTTAATACCATTTATCGCCATTTCAACATTTATATTTATTAAATGGTTTTTATATATACAGTTAGTATACCTGTACAGTATACAATTATAATATAATATTCCGATTTACGCAAATTGCCGCATTAACTATTATATCCTCACTTCTAAAGTAAAACATAAAACTTTGTATTATAAATTTTATAAGATGTTTATAAGAAGACTACATGAATACAGTGAATGTTTTAAAATTATTTTAAAATTTTTTGAAATTATAGATTACTTACCCACAATCTTTACAACTGCCTGTGAAATTTTCCTATCGAAGATATCATTATGATATTTTATTTATTAACTATTCATCGAGGATGCTAGAATACATAGAATTTTTAATTTATGGTATTTTCACAGGTACGTATTAGAGTGATAATGTATTTAATGTTCTTTTTTTTAATAATATACGTTTGTGAAGCCTTCATATATATGAACCATTTTTAAAAATCAACTTATAATATTTCAGTATTATGAGAACCAACCTCTTTTTCCATAGGTTTGAACAAGTTTTCGTAATTTATTTTTTACGACTTCGTTGCTCTTGGCAGCTAATGTTGTTACTATGAAACTGTTAGTATCTTGTCCTGGAACAGGTTTACCTTCCCAAAGTCTTGGTCAAACGATGCCCTTGTATAATCATTGATATCAAATCCTAATTTATTAAGGTTACCAAGAAAAACGTCGTGATAAGCATTTTAAGTAATAATTTTAACTAGAAAATTCATTCGAAGTAATTTTTTTCCGTGGTTCCTGATTCAGATGCTTTAAAGGAATTGCAAAATTTAGTAAACATTATTGACGACGATTATGTCCAATTTTGGACTGAAACTGCCGTGACGGAGAGACAACGTGTATACAAAGAGAAGGATTTGCAAGGAATTCTTGAAAAGTTGCCAAATTTAACACATCCAGCTGGTTATCTACTGGTAAGATATAGTACATATATATCTAAATAGTACATTGAAATAGTATAATGAAATAGTGCATTTTGACTCCAGAATCTCGAACGATATTTTATACCACGAGCGCCGAAAAATCATATCGAAGTTGTGATTTACAAAGCTTATAACTTGTGTATTGCAATCAAGGAAATGTTTGAATAATAATATTAAAATTAATGTTACAGATAAAAACTGATTTTTCGATCACTTTTGGTAAAGCGAATGATATTTTTCATAACAACTGGATAGGAATTGCTCCGAAAATTATCAAAATTGCCAAAACCAAAAGGACCGATGATGATATTAAAAAATTAATATCACAAAACTCCGTTATAAAGAGTGATGGTACGTATCATTGTTATATTATTTTTGAAAAAAAAATCAAAATAATAATTTAAAATTGTAAATGATGTCAAATATTATACACTGTAAGAAAACTTTCATATATGTTTACATTTTGTAATTCAAAATATACACAATGTATATCTCTATATACATGGAAGTTTTCTAACAGTGTATTCAAAAATATAAAAGTTTGCATAAATATTGAAAAACTCACTGTTCCTTCAGATATATTTCATATACTAAGTAATTTAAAAAAACGCAATTTAGTTTCTTAAAGAATGAAAGGAATTAAATATATCATTCCTAAGATTTATTTTTACACATTGTATTTGATATATCTTTTAGAAATTTAATATCATATAAATTATTATACAACTTTATTTATGTTTTTTAGAACATTTAAAAACCCTTGCTCTTATATTACTGTCGTTTCTGTTCAAACGCACAGCAAAAGTGACTTGCAAGTCGAAAGGAAAAATGAACTGGACGCCTCTAAAAACTGAAACCTTAAATAGCTTCATCATTCACCTACAGGTATATATTTTGTAAAATTTTTACTTTTTTAATAATTTTTTATGATATATCATTATAAATATAATTTTTTGAAAAGTTTTGTAGGGAACTGATAGATTGCAGAGTGCACTGCAAGAAGCACATACCAATTTATTGACGATCTACAACGATCATAAATTGATCATTCGACCATATGTTGTAATATGTGGATCATCATTGTGTAATATACAAACAGCTTTTGTTGTAGCTGGGGCTCTTAGGTAACAGGTTTCGTCACCTACTGAGGTAATTAATGTATGCTTTCAGTTAATGAAGGTTTTTGATGAACCTTATTCAGTAATTTGTAATCACGTATGGCAGTACATAGAGAAACATGTATATGGATTTGACGTTAAAAATTTATATCTAGGTGTTACAGCACTGTTAGAAAAATTAAGATAGCTTTGTAAATAATATATATATATGCGTTTGTAATCTCTTATTATGAAATTTAATATTTTATTACATAGTATCACCGTTGTGTACATGTGTAAATAATTTAATTAATATTAAATTATTAAAATAATTGTTCAATATTAAAGTAATTGTATTATTTCGAATTCTCCAAAAATGGACACCTTTTATCAATCAAATGCTAACGTCAATAATTTAAGATAAAAATTCAAATTTACATTAGTAATTTTACTATTCACTAATTTTATTTCTGAAAATTTTATTCCTTACATCCAAAGTCAAATGGCAATTGAACTAGAATCTAGAATCGATAAAGAACTTTATTATAAAATTTCTTTCATTTTGGAACAAAATAAAAATTTATTTACAAAATTCTCATAGGAATATTCAAGATTTAAATTATATCAAGAAGAAAGCGTACACGTTTCGCCAAAAAATTTTGAAATTGGAGAAGATTTAGTTTTCAAATGTCAAGATGATCAACCAATAGTTGCAACAAAGAAAGTTTATGCCACACATATTCCTTTAGGCAAAACTCTCAAAATATTCCTAGAATTACCGAATATTTTCGATTCAATAACAAGTTTCATGCAGGAAATGCAGACCGCAGATTGTAGTACTTTATCGCATTTTCTGCAAGGAGAATTGTGGTTAAAAAAGTATGTACCGAAGAATAAAGGAAGAATTGTTTTATCACTTTTCCTGTATTTTGATGAATTTGAGGTGGGAAATGCACTCGGAAGTCATGCTGGCGAATAAAAATTAGGCGGTACATACGTTTCGCTAGCATGCTTGCCCCCACACTTAACATCAAAATTAGATAATATTTTTGTTTCAACCATCGTTTATTTAAAATATTTGAAACAGTTTAAAAACGAGAAAATCTTTTGGAAAACAATTAAAGAATTAAATGATTTATCACAAAATGGAATAATTATTAAAGTCAACAATTCAAATATTAAACTATATTTTGAATGTGTGCTTGTTCTGGGAAATAATCTTGGAGTGAATTCTATTTTTGGCTTTGCAGAAAGTTTTACAGCAACGAAATACTGTAGAATATGTTCTGCAACTAATCAAGAGTGCCAACAGCATCAGACATCGCCAGTGTAAACAGTCCCAAATACCGAGAAAGGCGAAAAGCCGCGGCGCGCTTAAGCACCGAGCGGAGCAATCTTCTCGGCTGTTTCCCCCATTCCGCTGAGTTAAGGCGCTGGCAGTCTCTGCCGCTATCCGCTAGGCGGCGAGCTAGATCAAACTCCCCTTACTAAGTAAGTAACGCCAAGGATAGATAAGGAAGTCAAATGGCATCGTCCACACGACTTTCACAATACCATTGGAATGTCGAACTACGAGGCGTGCGTAAATTTACTCGTAAATTCGTTTTGAGTTTTTGGATATGATATAATTCAGGTCATAAATAATATTATTGTATAAAGAAAGTAGAAACATCGAAGGTGTAATAATTTTTTGATACAGTGGTTATAAGCTCCACTTTGAGATTTGTCGAAGTTACCTAACGACGTTTTCTTCTCCGAAATAAATGATAAACGATGATTCGCCCCAAGTTTGAATGCATTGGACGATGATTAGCATCTCGACTCGTAACAAGTATTCCGATTTTCAATTCACTTCTGTCTTCTTCTAAAAGTATTGCTCCACATGCTGCATGCGTTACAAAGCTGACATTTTTTAATTCTTCTTCAGGTTTGCTCATGAGAAAATCTTTAAATAAGCCATAGTTTACCCCCCATATACAATAGAATTGACAGAAAACGTATGACATATTTCATATACAAGACGTTTGATTCCATCGAACGTGAACACACATATTAACGGTGCTGTGGGCACTCTTTGCTACATTAATTAATTAAACATAAATAATTTTCATGAAAACTATGAACACTGCCAAGTCCCTTACAGCAGTATTAGCTCTTGTCGTTTTTTAATTATAAGCGCAAAACTGTTTTCGGTTATCCAAATATAAAAGTTTTGCTGCCTAACAGGCAAGTCGACTTCAGCCTTTTATTTATTAGGGTATATAATCGGGCTACTGATCAAGGATATTGAACACAAACTTAATGTATTTCTTTTTGACTTAAAATTTTATTCACCAACACTATGTATAAATTATATAACAAAAAATATCAATTAAATTAAAATCGTGCGCGGTTGATGCTTAAAAATATTTTATAATGATGTTATAGTTTCATTTTGAACCATTAACATGTTAATATTCAAACGAATAATTTATTAACTTTAAATATTTCTTTTTCTCTCTGTACAAAATTACTTTTTTACAATGAGAAACCTTTATGAAATTATCAAATAATAAAGACCATATAAACATTTTTCAACAGCGCGATAAATAAATTTTTCCTTTAATATCCTCGATAAAAACATCCCGATTATTCATGGCATCGGAATGTGCTGGCATTCATTCTCACGCAATTAATTCATCGATGCGATTACAGCAGCAGCAGCGGCAGCAGCGAGCCATTCCTTTGCTTACACGCGTATTTAACTCGACGCAGCAATGCCTCACACCCTTGATTAAAAAACTTCCTTCGAAATAACTCATTAAAACTGCATCGCTTTCAAAACTGTCAACGCGAAGCTTGCCCCCTTGCCTCCCGTACCATGAAACTCCACCTTTTATCGCTCGGAGATTCGCAAGCTCGCGCGGACACAAACTTTCCATCTCTCGGGGTCGACGTATTTATGACCTCCGCCGTTTCGTATTAGCCGGGCGTTTATGACCCCCGCCCGTGCGATATTATTTCAACCGATAAATCAAGCGCCCCTGAATTTATTCGAGAAAGTACTGTGGAAGAGATTTTTTTTTTCATAGAAGGATCGGGATAAATTAATAGCAGAAGGATAGTGATATGTATAAAGTGAGATGATGGGATTTGAAGAATGCTAGATGATTAGATCATGAATTGAAGTTTATATTGTCCAATTTTATTTTTTGACGGGTCTGAAATATCGACGCGCACACACACAAATACACATTTTCTAAGAAATCCATTTTTCGACTCCGAAAACTCAAAAATATGGAAAATCATTGAAATCTCACCTTCCTAAGTAGAAATTTCAGATAATGCCTTTTTCAGTCGAGTTTTAACAAAACGCCTTTTTTAGACCTATTCGATGTCCTAATATTATATTCAGAGACACAAGTCTATCCATTGTTTGAAGAGTTAATTTCACAGAAGATATATAGTTGTAATAGCGATTAGTTACATTATATTAAGATAAAAATAATATTACTGGACGTTCTTATTAATCTTTTCACGAGATCTCACGTGAAGTTTCTTAATATAGGGAATGATAATATACTATGAGGAAAAATTATTGTTCACAATATAATTTAACTGTATGTTTAATAATGTATACTGTTTTAATAATAACGTACCGATTCGTTCTCCAAATACTGAGAATACAGCTTTTTTCTTAAGAGTGATAGAACAGGAATCCGAGAGAATTTTCCACTATGAACCGGCGAATCCCTAAGCGTCTCGTCAAAGATCGTGATTAAATATATCTTTTCATTCATGTTATACAACACTATAATAATATTTTTGGTGAATTAAAAAAAATGTTATAGCCAGCAGAAAATTATGCTTTTTATCGATTCTTTTTTTTATTACTAAATATTAACGGCTGTTCCCAATACTGCAATTGCGTATATATATCTCCTCCATCTTAAAACTTTAGTGCCTCTGCTTGTTCAATGTTATCCAATTCAGAAGTTTCTAAAGGGTAATTTTTACACAGGTTATTTTTTGAAAAACAAAATTGTGTAATATTAAAATACTGGTTTTATTATTAATTAAGTACACTTTTATAGAGAACTAGTATATCTGTACATTACTAAATAATGTTTACAAAATATATTACAGCCAAGGAGCGCTACCTAAATACATATGAATCGGTGCGCCAGTTT
>JAWWEQ010043596.1:0-17441 GCA_035583055.1 Torymus tubicola | reverse complement strand
AAAGCCTATTATTAAAAAAACAACAAAAAATATATAATCCTCGATTGTATTTATAATTTTCGCGCAAGCGACATGACTTATTAAAAGCCGAGAATAATGACTCTGCACGGTGCGTTGTGTGCACGTATGTATGTATGTATATCGCGTGCACCTTATATGCATACCATACCATGCGCGCTTCTCCGTTTGCCGGTCCGTAGTTCCTGTCGCTGTTATCTCTCTCTCTCTCTCTCTCTCTCTCTCTCTCTCTCTCTCTCTCTCTCTCTCGTTCATTAAAACGAAAGCCAAGAGCGTGAGTTAATCAATTTTAAATGGCCTATGCGAGGGCCGCTCGCACATGCGAAAGTGTAAAATCAATGCTTGTGTGTGTATGTGTATATATAGTTATTAAGTATATATTGAGCTTCTTTAAATAATTACGCAAGTTTATTTTAAAGATATCATAATGAACTTGTTCTTGAAAAACTTTCTTATAGATAAATATATATAGATATAGATATATACGGCAACGCGGTTGAATGGTAAAAATGTTAATTCAGATTTATGGTGTATACTTAAATTCTTTTTACAAATTGATAATGAACTTAGTAGAGAACCTCGTCGATGAATTTTAAACTGATTATAATCAACAGTTATTCTTGCTTACAAATTGAATAGATCGTTGGAAAAGTCCCTCGCTTTACCTGAATAACAAATTCGACCCCATATAAACCATTATTTATTATAACACGAATAATTTTACGATCTGCAGTTTTCATTACAATTTTATATCTTACCATATTACGACCGCGACATAAGCGCTACATCGAAAATGTAACAGATTTTCATTCGAGCGAACAAATTTTTTACGTCTTCATTAAAATTTCGAAGCATAACGTATAAGCGACGGCAATATAATAAAACTGGATAACTCGAACGAGCAGTAAAGTACAATAAATAATAGTCTACTAAATAATCCCGCATACTTTGTGACACTTGTTGGGGTTTGCGATGTTTCTGATACCGTTAGTCTCTCTGTAATAACCTAAAATCGTAAAATCTTCGGTCGCATTGTTGACCGTTGCAATTTTTACCGTAAAATTCGTCCTATTGAATGGTTCGGTTCTGCATTCCAGGGTAATTTGATTTTAATTAAACCAATTGTCGTATTTCAACTTATATAATAATGAAGATAATATTGTTGATAAAATATAGAATGTGTGTATGGTTGTCAGATTGCTATAAAATTAATTGTTTTTTTTTTATAATCTTATGTACTCTCTACATGTTTTTCATTAGTTCTAATTGATTAGCCTTTTTATTCTATAAACCTGGTGGCCTTACAAAAATTTCCTTAACGCTAAAATATAATCTTGTGATACGTAATGTGATCTGCAATGTGAGCCCTAAAACACTGCAGTGCATAAATTTCATTATCATAATTACACGATCACACAATGACAAGATACACCTTCGAAGACCTGTCAGAACCCTAAACAAGTCTCAATCCAGTCAAAGATACTTACACGACCACTGTATACTTCACTCACATGACGAATCACACACAGCTGTCACGTGACACACATCTTCTGGTATATATAGATATACGCAACGGTAAAAACAAAACCTCATAAATCATATTCACGATTAACCCGTACCACATGACGACCTTTCCCGATTTCCTCCCACATCACTATACATATATACGTACACATACAACCATTTCTATATATAATATCTACACCACTTATTATATACGTATACACGCATGCGCGCTACTGTTTTCCTTTCCTTGACATCTGAGACATTTTCACCGCGCGGCTTCTCACGAAAAATCGTATATACGCACTCTATATCTATACACGCACTCGTCATATATATATACGTAAGCGTGAGAAACGTCGCGAGTCGTGGTTTAAGGTCTTTATAATTCGCGATAGACGCGAGTAAAGCAAGCGAGGAGAACGACAAACTGGAACGATTCGAGTGCGACTTGCTTGCGATTATCGTTTGTATGTGTGTGTGTGTGTGTGTGTATGGGTATAAGGCGAATGTATTGTACTGCTGAGGTTTACGATGTGTTTGCGTTTCCTGCGCAATTAGACCGCAAGCGGCGCATGTATATAGGTGTATACCTCAACTGTATACGCATGTATGCATGATGAGAGCACATAGTCGTTACAGTATATGTGTATGTGTGTGTGTTCGAGTCATCGGTGAAAAATGCTATGAGGATTGTCGGGGGGGAAATTAAAGTATTCTCGTTGGAATTCGTGTTTTCGTGTTTTATGGGTGTAAATGCGAATGCATGAAACGACTATACTTTCTTGTAGGATATGTAAAAGTATGAGATACCCTTGTGGTTATTTTAAAGAATATTTTTAAAGTTATGTCTATCCTTGCCGTGAACAAAGGTAAGCGTATGAATAAAACTGTTCGAAAATGATTTCAGCAAACAGAATCATTTCGAAGTGAAATTGAAAGCGACTATAGACCAGACAAAGATTCTATTTGCTTTACGTATTTGAATAATAAATAATATTAGCGCGTATACGTTCGCACTTTCATATATACACACACACCTCTCCCTATACATATATCAAATTTCTCATTCCATAAATTAAAAATTGCTCTATTTGCCTTTCTCACTTTCCGTATATATACCTACACTATAGCGGGAACAAACAGTGTTCACTTACCAGCGTCATTGATATATCTGTCAATTGAATTGCTAATGGCGCTCTGAGAAATTGTTACGATTCGCAATTTCTCCCAATATATATATATACTCTCCTCCATTCGCTCCACATTTAAAGCAGCTCTATATAATCTCACCAATAATTGCGCTTTATCGCCGCATCCGTAAACGCTGTTATATATATACAGCATCCGATTCCGAAAAAAAAAATGACATTCACTTTCCAAAATAGAAAAACCACGACGCGTACACAAGTTTCACTCGTTGGTGTATCGGAAAAATTTCATCTCGAACGCTTTCCTTCGCAGGTATAAACACGCGTATAGAAAAATTATATATATTATAGATCTATCGTATATGTATATATACGAAAAATCGTCGCCCCATATCTATATATAATATGAGAAAAAATAAAATAAACGTAAGAATCTACACACGAGTCTACTCTACTCTCACCTTCTCTAATTATACGCGCGCACGTACGTACATATATGTGTGTGCACGTAAAAGTGAAAACGGAATTCTATCAAATCGATCCGCCGGAAAAATGAAATATTAATATGCGCGTATATAAGCTATATAGCGATCGGCAACGTCGGCGTCTCGGTTTCACTCGCAGAAGTGAGTGAGTGAGTAAGTACCAAAGTGAGAGAAGAAAAAAGTAGAAACTTCTTTCGCGTAGCAGCGATCTGGAGCGTGACACCCGCTGCTCATGTTGCCGGCACGCGACGACGGACCTTCGCTTTTTGTCGTATAAAGATTGATCGAAGGAGCCGAAGGAGGAGGAGGAGAAAAAAAACAGTGTTTCTACGGTTGCGGAAGATTGAGAGAGGTGGTGAAGTGGAAAACGTTGATTCGACACGAATGTGTTTAGTGACGTGCTTCCGGGTGTTTCGATAAGGGCATAAAGGTTTCGTGAGTGATCGCGTAAGGAATCGGTGTATATATGGTGGTTTTGTTTCTGGTGATCTGTCGTGTCATTGAACTTTTATAATACCCTGTTAAGCAAAGTTGATGGTGTTTGGTCCTTTTAAAGAGGAATAAAGGCTAAATTCAACGTATTTTTTATTTCCATAACAATCAAATCACGTTATATGTCTTATTCTAAACGAGAAATATACAAAGCATCAACTCGTTTATAAAGTAAGCAGTCTACGCAAACTAAACCCAAACCTTAACTTATCCTTTGTTCCTTGGCGCGAGGCAATCACCGATGGACACTGAGCGATAAACTTAACGAGATAAACGACTAGCGCACGCGTCGGTGCAACAAACCGTATATATATGGTACACGCGCGAGTATTCTATCTTCCCCATCCAGAAGCGGATAAAAAAACTTTCGCGCGCTGCCGAGAAAATAATCTCGTGATTCTTAATTCTGAATAAATGATGCGCAGGATCAATTTACACATAATATATGCAAATTTTTTTTACTAAATTAATGTTATCTTCTAAAACTTTTAGGTAGAACTTATATACATAGGTACAAATACAATTAAACTTATACTCAAGATCACAAACCAGATGCTAGCATCCCCACTTACACGTACTCAAATGCATCCTCACTTACCATATTCGCACATACACATGTACATAGACATTAACGTGCCTACTTATAGAGAACCTCTTCTCCCCTAATTGCAGGCGTCTCACCTTTCCCGACGCGGCTCGTGCGATCGTTTATCGAAAATGATGAGCCGGGCTTCGAACGAGCTTACACATACACATATACATATTACAACGCTTGTATTTTCTTAAATCATCGAGCGCGCGCCATCTATATACCATTATTACCACCTGGACTCGTTACGCACGAATTAAGATTATTAACGAGAGAAAGAGTTTTTGTTTGATCTCCATTCACGCGAATTTGCGTGAGTCTTTAATTGCCACCTTATATACTACCACCGAGAAATTGAATTTTCTCTATATAGCCGTGCTGTCGTTGAGGTCTTTAACGCGAGAATTATCGATGGGTTTGAAATTATCAGGAATCGTTAAGAGGTACGAGGGTTTAACCGATTCCACGGTTAAGATTAAATTTACCGTTTTTAATAAAGATAACCTCGCGCGATTACTACATATATAAGCTCTGTGCACAGTGTGCGGCAACGATATATCTATACATTATTATATACCGTAAAGCGCCGCCGCGCCTATATATACGCGAGATCGACGCGATGGCTTCATTCATCCTAACCTGCCATTTCGATGAACATCATCGCTTTTATGGTGTATATATACGTATAGCGTGTCGAGTTTCGAGAGATATTGTAGTGTGTCAGGTACTCGGTGCATACTTAGAAAGTCGTGCTGTATGTAGCCGAAAAGAGTATAATATAATAATTCATGCGCACTGCGATATATTCCCATGTCTAAATGCGGTAGCAGCGGTTAATCGCTCCTTTGTTTAGACGCGTTAATCAAAATATTTGTAGCCCGTATACGCGGTGGTGTACATTGAGCGATGTAATATGAACGTTTTGTCTCGTCGTATGCTTATATTCGCTAGCGTTTATATCGTTGGCGCAATGATGTGTATAAGGGAACGGTATTTTCTTGACTTGAGATATTAAGAATATTTGTTGTATAACGATACAATTAAAAAATTCGTCTCGTGAAATCGAGTGAATGCATACTTGACGTTAGAACATCAAGCATTGCAGTCCATTAGAAAAAGTTATAGAAAATAACAATTTCACGTACCTCGACTACTCAATCATAACTTTAACCTCCATCTCTGACTGTATATAACAAGACTCTGCCATTAAGCACTATTCGTAAGCGCCCAGGTAGCATCCCGACGTCAAGTAAGGATCAACCCGGTTCTTTTCGCGCGCTCTCATCCTCTCGCATCTAAACGACAGATCTCGCATCACATCTTGGTAAATTAAATTTCCCCTCGTTCATATATATCTATACATACATACACATACATACACACACATACACGAAACAAAGCTCTTTGCTACATACTTTGCTCCCTGCGCGTCCACCCGCTAATTGCTAGGAAGTCTAGAAGCTGATGCGCACATCATATTTGAAATTTACATCGCGTAACGAACTGCTCTCATCTCTCGCGTATATATATATGCGCACGCGCGCGCTTCTAATTAAATCGTTATCGCGCTCCTGCCGATTGCGCACCGTTAACGCCTATAACGACAAAACGCTTCCCACGCGCACACGCGGCAGCGCTTCTTCCTTCCTCGTTCGCGTGAGAAGACGTGTATCTGTATAGGTGTATATATATACACATAGATGTGCAGAACGAGAAGAACAGAGTCGTTCCGATTTTCCCGGATGAGAGAAAGAGAGGAGGTGGACTTTCGCGCGTGTATATTGCGATCGGAAGAGGTGATCGGGCGTGTTAGACGATGCGAGATCGCGCGTGGTTTGAGTTATTACGCGGGGTGTAATTGGTCGAGGGAGGGGATAGGATATCGAGGTTAAGTGCAGCGATGTGTACGAGTGCAGTTGAGCGCGGAGAAACTTAAGTATAGCTTAGTTAGTAAAAAAATTTAGAAATGAATTTTAATAACGCCCAGTTGAAAATAGTTTTGGGATGAAGATTCTTTTCGTTGTTTTACTTCTTTGTTTTTTTTTTATTATGAAGAATATACTGACATCGGTAAAGGAATGGGAATAATTATACTACTTACGATCTATATTCGTTGATTTTAGTTTGTTGTACATTAAACTTTTAACGATTTAGCAATACAACGAGTAGATACGAAAGTCATACCAGCGCAAAACATAGTGTTACGCTTTCCATTGATTCGTTGAAAGACAAGCAATTATCACCAGCGCTGATATTTTATTGCTGCGCTTTACAGGAAAATTCGTTAAACTTGTTTTAGAGAGCTAAATCATAACATTGAAATACTTTTACAGCGTTTGACCTGAACTATTTATTACTTATTGCTTTCAGATTGGAAGAGAGTAAAAGAAATGCACGGAATAAATCTTATGGCTTTCTTTTCGAAATTTTTAAAAAATAATATAATTATATCAAGTGCTGGTACGTACATGTTTCGTAACGTTATCAATTTTCTTCTAGACCCACCGCAAATTTCACTATATTATAAACGATTCGATATCTATACGGAGATTTCTTATATATGTATAATTAAAATATCATATCAACATTTTAATTACTTCCAACTTCGTCGCAGTCGTTACGCAAGTGCTAATCCATATATATATACGTGAAAAAAGAAAGTGATTTCCATATATATATATATTTCAGAAAACCAAATTTTCTCCATAATTTAAAAAGGTTATTAAACTTTGAGAAATCACTCGTTGCAAATGTAATACAATTAAAACCGAGCTAGAAGATTCCGTCGTCGTAAGGAAAGCCTGAGAAAAATCACAGCTCCTTCCATCATCAGATAACATTCTGTCATAACGCGCGATATATATATATATAGTCTCCCGCGAGCTGTAATTCATTTTTATTCTGAATTTTCAAATTTCCTGAAAACATCATAATCATCAACCAACTTCCGCAATATCTGACGGCAGAAAGGCTTTTACGTGCGTTTCTTTTTCTTTCATCCGCCTTCGTGAGCTTGAGAAAAGAAATAGAGAGACTCGTTGCTTGCACAGCCACCCTTTTACCACGATACAAATCTAAGACAAGTATCTTCTTTAAGTTATCATTGTCGTTGCCTGCGAACATATCAAAAATACAATGCAGTTTTAAAAACGCATATTATGTAAAACATCGCAACTGCGACGGTTCAGGTATACACAATGGCGCAAAATTCAAATATAACTTTCGACTTCAAGCCATTTTATACTTTTCATTTTCTCTACAATCCGTATAGCTGTAATATACAACTTTAGATATTTTTTTACATTTATTTATATACGCTTGACATTACACGAACTCTCACTCATTACGCACCCACACTATACTACTCATCATTCATCATCATACATGGCACGCACAATGCATCTCACCCACACACGCTACGACACTCATTTATATAATTTTCCATCCTCTAAACCTCCTCTTCCATCTCCTTGCAAAGGGCTTTATACGTATAGTACATACACTATAGAAGCACGCGAGTTGCTGCTGCTGCTGCTGGTTGGCCGTGTCAGCGCCCGTTACGCAGCGCCTATCTATCGCGCGACGCTTCCGCGCGCCGTAACTGTAAAGGAGCCGCGCTCTCTCTCTCTCTCTCTCTCTCGCTCTCTCTCGCTGTGCGCATCCGTCCGCAAGCGATCGCAAAACAAACAGCGCGGGGAGAAAGAGAGAATCCGAGCAACGCGCGCGCTCGCGCGCAGCTATAACGGGACGTAAGTGTGTGAGTGTAAGGATACATACATATATATATACATGTGCGTGGATGAGAGGGAGAGAGAGAGATTGGGATCGAGTGGAGGATGCGCTATGTATGTGTGTATATGTATGCACGGGAGTCGATTTGAATTTGTTTGTGAACGAGAGGAGAAGAAGAAGGAGGAGGATCATGAAGGAGCAGGTTGAGTGGTTGGTGTGGGCATGTATGTTGTTTTGCTACTAAGAGCGACCGATACGGTGGGAATAGCTATAGTGGTATGAGTTTCGGAGCTTGCGTTAAACGATTTTGTACCTATACCTATTGACGCGGTGCTCCCGTATATAAAATGTGATATATAAAGTACAAAAGGTAAATGTTGTGGTATAGGAAGTGCGTGAGGATATCATATGGAAGGCATGATATGATATTACGGTTAAGATTATATCTATATCGGAGGTCTATATAATTGATGCGTACCGAAGATAATATGGTTTATATAATCTGTCATAATATTTGTATATTGTGTGGACTAACAGAAGTCACGGCGGTTATCTCGTTTGTTAAAAGTTATTGAGTAAGCGGCATGTGGTCGTGTTTATAATAGAATATGAATCACTCCCTATGTTTATTTCATCATTATAGTAAAATTAAATTAATGGTCTTATAAATTACAAAATCTTTTTTGAAAAAATCTAATGGGTTATGGAATTACTTGAAAATATAGAGGGAATGTTTAACGAAATTTAGAAAAACCTAGGAAAAATTTATATCTTGACGTTGGGATATTACCGTTACGAGAAAAAGCATATCGTGAGGCTCTATTCACCAACATATCTTTTTTCAGAAGACAGCACAAAGCGTATACTCAAGGCAAAAAAACACTTTATCATAACGAACCAAACGCTATGACACACTACCCTCGTAAATCCACAAAAACCAACTTAAACGACAGACTTCGTCCTTATCAAAACCGACACGCACAATGAACACACTCAACTCCAAACAAAACATCATAAATTTCTAAACTTGACGTCGTATCGCTACCACGCCACTCGTTCCAACCTAATCACAGTGAACCGGAAGAAAAAGAGTATATAGAAACTTCTCAAACGAGGATTACGGATAAAAAAAAGTGTCACGCGTTGAGTATACTCGACTTCGAGATCTTCCTTATCCAATCTCCCATCAAATCGTGTAAACTCGTAAACGTCAACGTTGCTCTCGCGCTTGGCCAACCTCGAAAGTGCGCGCATCACGCGCGACGAGCATCGATGCTTGACGCGCGGAAACGAGGACGTAGTCTTCTTCTGCACCTATATCCTACGTGTTTCTTCTTCTTGTTCTTACTTCTTACTTCTTCGCAGATCGGAACGTCGTAATACAGAGTAATATCTTCGCGCGTATGTGTATGTATGTATATATATGCGTATACGCGGTGTTTCTTATTTCGCACTCAAATTGCGGGTTCTTGAGAGCTACCGTAGCGTCGAACAAAGCCTACTGCTGCTACTGCTGCTACTCTTTTTTATTTTTCTTTTTTATTTATTTTGGTATAGAAGAAGTACGGCGGTTGCTTCGAAAATAAATTATTCGAAATTATTGGAGCGTCCGATGGCGTTGCGCTGCTTGCCTCTATGGAGTAGCGAACGCGAGGTTTATGAACGGTAGGTAATGGAAATTTATGGACGGCCGTTGTACTTTTTGAAAATCGCTAAGGGTAATGAGGAGTCAGCGAGCGAGCGAGCTCGAGTTTTTAGGTTGCGCTGTGGTGCGAGGGGAGACGAGGGTTTTTCAGCGCGAAGTTTACAAGGTACTTCGGTGGTTGTAACATTTTAAAAATGAAAAAAGGCGATCTTTTATTACTGATTGAAGTAATATGCTTTTCGAGTAAGTTTCTGAAAATTTTGTTTAAAATGGAATCAGATTAATACGAATAGAATTTAAAAAAGTAACTGTAAAATGTTTGAATAAAAATGGTTCATTTGCTTATTTATAAATTAATCAAGTTTAAAAAGACGTTTCATTACATTGATTTTCGAATTCAATTCAGCGTACCGAAGTTGTTCAATGCCTAATGAACGTCACTTCACATGACAGCCATTAGATTCTAAAACTACTCATCAAAAATCTTCACCTCTAATTTACTTTGTCACAAACTATGTTCCCTTTCACTAACCTTCATCATTACCTGTCGCTTCTTATCCAGTAACCATGATAAATTACCATACCACCCGTCCATCAACACCTACACTTTGTGACGTTTAAAAACTGACTGCATCACTTTGTTCACCACCACTACTACATTATCACGTCGTTTATAGACGGAAATCGACAAAAGAGCTTATCCTCACCTCCCTAATAGAGGAAACAGTAACCATTCTCCCACCGAAAGTCGTAAAGCTCACCGGAACCTTTTATCTCGGCGAAGAAAGTCACGCGAGAAAAGTAAAAGCCTATATACCAGTAAGGCAATTTTCGTCCGCTAGTATACGAAGCTGCTAAAATTGCGCGAACAACATAATTGAAAGCACGCGGAGAGAGAGTGGAAAAGTAACAACCGCTGTAATTTTCGGCTATACGTTCTGTGTCATTTGCCTTTTAAAAGAAAAAAAATACATCGGTAGTTCTCTAAGTAGACCAGTGGTTCAGAACGAGTACATAAAGCGATGGGTTTCCGTTTCGCACGGGTAGCAACAGATGGTCCACGAGGCTCCGTTACTACTGGTTACATATATATACTAACGAGTCGTCACTTCGATGACCGCTCATGGTATATAACAATAACTAGCGTCACCTATATATTTTTCTATAGATATCTGTGTATACCGGTATGTATGACCGCATGCGCGCGTGTCCGGTTCCAACCGATTACTTTTCATTAAGAGCTCCCCCCTCCCCCCGTCGTAAATGTGAAAATCGGAACGCACAGTCGCGTGCCACTTCGAAGTGTATACGCGTAAACGATATTGGTTGCGCGCAAAGAGAGAGAAAAATAGATACGAGTAAGTGTTGGAGAGTCACTGGTGGTTTTAGAGAAGTCCTTTTGTGTAAGTCGATACAGTGCGGTTTTTTGTTTTGCGTTTATACGATAAGAAATAAAAAGTTTCAGGAATGAGGTTTGTAGATTGTTTCGCAGTGACAAAAGTATCGTAAGAATGTTACGTAAAACGGAAAGAGAATTTAGAAATTTGATTGGGGATATCGACCTTGGTAATTATTTTTAAAAAGTTTGTAACTCTGGGCGTGGCTTTATTTTTGACTATAGAATTCACTTTAGCCTATTTCGAGTATATTATTAAAGATAATTATTTATAGTTAGGAAGTTTTTACGGATCTGCTTGACATTTTAATTTATTAAAACATCATACCTAATTAGATCCATATAAAAGTGATCATAAAAAAGTGATGAATGAAATCTGTCATCACATAAGACTTTTTCGATTGGTTATTGTTGACTTATTTAATCGGTCTATATTATGGAATAGGCGCCAAAATTAAATTTTCAGGATTCAATTCTTGAGTTGAATATTTAAAATTTTAAATAATTAAAATACAATATAAGAAAAATTTCATTACTTTATTTATCAAAATTATATCATTATCGTATAATTTAAATTCATTGAAACGAATTTTTAAATTGAAACTAACATAATCATACTGATCATAACCTCAAAAAAATAAAGAAATTATAAATAGCATACGCGCGAAACACGTTTAATGTAGCTAGTAAAAATAAAAATATGATGCAATTTTGCTCTGACACCTAGATAGCCTAGAAAAAAACGAACAAAAAAACAAAATTCAATCGTCACCCAAACCGATAAAGACAACTTAATTATTTCTCAGACGAATCACCTGCATGTCATATCCAAATCCCAACCCGCATCCTCCCTTCAACCCGAATCCTAGATACGCCATGTACCGTCCACTCAAGCATCACTTCTCTCTCTCTCTCTCTCTCCTCATCCCTATAGGTACAGCATGCACATATACATATACTTCTCTTTCTCCTGCGGTGCATCTTCTCTCTTTCTCTCTCACTCGCGTCCGGCTCGGCGCCTAGCGGTACACGAGAGGGGGGACGACACACCGACAGCCGATAGCCGCTCGCGCGCGCGAGTGCTGCCGTCGTCATCGTCAGCGAGGCATTGACCTCGAGAGCAACTTCTTCGTGTATAATACCTGTGTGGATCTATGTATGTGTGTAAGCGAGAGAGCAGCGCTTTGAGAGAGAGAGAGAGAGATGTCGCCGACGATGCGTATATAGTAGTGAGAAGAGTGCATATAGGAGTGCGAGAAACGTGGGAACTACCACGTGGTGGGCCAGGAGGTTTGGGTTGGTATGGTTGTGAGGGTAAAGTTATGGATTTGGGTGGTATACATACTGGAGGAAAAATTTGAGTTTTTATGTGTATTTGAATAGAGAGCAAATAGAATTTTGTAGGGAAATGAAAAGAAAAGTAAATAAGTCTATAATTTTTTCTAATATATTAAGTAAAAGTTAGAAGGGGATTTGTAATCCATAATTTTAGCTGTATTATAGAGGATTTCTTCATTTGTTAATCAATCAGCTGATTGCTAGCGTGGCTCGATAAATATTCTTTGATAACAATTTTGGATGAATTTAATGTAAATTACACTTAATTTTTACTTAGAAACCGGATAATTTTCTACAAAAAATATATTCGCCCTAAAATCCATTTTAAACGATGGAGGTCTGTTTATAGCTGTAAGACGAACCATTAGATGTGAGCATACTTGCAAAAATGAAAAATAGTTTTACACCTAAAGAATTTTCCGCAAACTCTTTTCAGTGATATATGTCTCTTCCGGGATGTCTGCAGCACTAAATGATTACTGGAAAAAGATAATAAAATACAGGCTTTTGCTCGGAAAAATGTTTTAATAGTTATTTTAGTAAATTCTTTTACGAAGATTACCACACGTATATAGGTAATAATAATATAACTTGTACAAAATTACGCGTCTTCGGGGATTTGTATAATTGCCGCGTTCAAGTATATACGTATAATAAATCTGTCAAATTTAAACTTAAATTATACTGATTGAGCTACACACGAGAGACACATCAAATGAACCGAGAAAAGAATATCATAATTTAAGGTGCCTATTATCGATTTAGCAAACGTATATCCTTTTCCTCAACAGCTCTCTAATTACAAAATTACAACGAATCTTTAATTATTTACAATTATCTGGTAAAATTATGTAAATGTGTATATATTCTAAAATACACGATGTCCGCATTTAACAATAAAGTTTTACCTGTTCTATCATAAAAAGTATGTACTTACGATTCACTGATCAATAATTTAATATCAAACTACACAAAATACAACTAACAATACACAACTCCGTCGCCAACCCTACACACATTTTCCTCTATTACACACCAAACCACAAAAAACCTACATCCTGAACAATCCCATCTTACTCACATCCCTACATCCGATACCCATCGCTCTGATCATCAATATACCGCATCATATCCTACCAACCAATCGTTGAAATCCCCCACGCGTATATATACGCTTATATATCTCGTTCTCATGCAACAAGACTATAACATCATCATCATCGTCGTCCTCCTCGTCGTCGTCGTACGTTTCCACCTGCAGGATAAGCTAATACATATATAACTATATACCTGCTCTCTCTCTCTGTGGTAAAACTCGTATCGCAGCATACTTATACACACTCGTCGTCGTCGTTGTACCCGCGCGCGCGTACGGAAATTAGATTCGACCAGCGCGAGGAGCGCGTGATGCATATAACGGCATATCATATATATGTATACTGACTATACGTACTGAGGGAAATAATCAGCAACTGCGCGAGTGCAATGCAATAATTGGAACTCGTATTACCGGCGATTCGAGACCATTATACAGCTCTATTCGAAGTGAATGTCTATGTGAGGTATATGTGGTGGTATGTGTGTATGTCGATATACAGAAGGAATATCAGAACGCACAATCGACGATTGTTCGAATGGTTTGATATTCGGAGGATGTTTGGGATTGAAAGAGAAGGTGGTTTGGGTTTGGCTCAGGTGACGGTATGTGTGTATATATATGTATACACATACACATATAAGCTTTGAGGAACCTTACAAAGAGTAGAGAGACGTGATTGGAATGAATGAGTCACAGCATATAGTGACGGATTGTGATGCTAAAGGTACGTCGCTTGTTTTGGGTCTGTATCGTGAGCACGTGCGTGTCTGTGTATAACGTGTCGGACAATGAAGCTACCGGGATGAAAGCGTAATTTTTTTCTTGTGTTCGGTTGTGGTTGATAGGTTCTTTTTTTTCATTGTATTGAGGTGAGGACAATGGTGGTTAATCATCGACAGTAGCGGTATATAAGGGTGTTGTGGAAAAGTGGCTTGAGGAAGTGTTCTTTGGCGAAATGGTATAGGATCGTGACAGTGAATATGATTAAAATGAAAATGAAATATAGAAGGAATATGGTGAGAGATAAGCAAAGGAAGGGTGAATGTTAACCATTTATTTAATAATTATATTTGAATATTTTTAAAAACATCTTGTTACATTTTAATTATTATATATATCGAACAATTATTCATTTTTATCACTATGGTATTTTTATACATTGACCATCCAATGATAAAGTGATTTTAGCACTGCCAAACAGTTTAACGATTCTAGAAGAATCGTCCTAAACCCACAATATTATAATTTCATCCCAAGCCCGCACCTCTATTACATAAAAAACTAACAACACCCACCGTCGATCTGTCAATCACCTCGACAACTATACATACCTACCGCATAAATTATACGAACCACAATAATAAAAAAAAAGAAGAACCTCCGACTATATTAAAATGAATATATCTATATTGACGTCAACCTAATCATCATATTCGATCTCTTTCTAACCTCCTTCGTTTTCTTTCTCTGTTACAGCGAATCGGACATGGCGCCGAACGCGGATGAAGATCTCCTGGTGACGTTACCCGGTGGTGGCGGCAGTGGTCCTCATTTGGCAAAGGTAAGTTAATATCCTATTCCTCGAGTATTATGCAGTATATAGATGCATGCGTGTACTTCCAGCTTAGATATAGATATAGAACTAGATTTTATCACGAGGATCTAAGTGAATCTTTATCGTGGGAGGGTTTTTGGTGAAATTAGGGTTGAGATGGAAATGTGGAGGATAAAGTTAGTGGACAAAGAAAAGTTCTTTGATAGAAAAGCTAAGAGAAGGTCTGGTAGAGAACGTAATAGATAATAAGCTATTCAATAAAAACTAGTTTACGAATTCATTAAGTTGTCTGTTTTCTGATTGATAACTGTAATGAAAGATAACAAAAAATTTGATATTTCAACTTTACATTTCTATCCACGCGTTTAATATATTTTACCGACACCCACCGAAACATTACCAAGAAACAATTTTGCGTGCATGAGATTTAGATACGTGATAAAATAATTAATAATATATCAGCTAATTTAATAATATTTTTTCAAAGAAAAATAATTTCATTACAATATGTCTTTGTTATGATTAGGATAATAAAACCGCTTGTAATTTGAATACTGAATATAAATTCAATGGTTATAATCAGAGGAAAAATTAAAGCGATAACATCTGTATACACCGCTTTATAAGAGGGAATTTCGAATGGTTTCTACGAAATTATTCATGCAAATGAAATCAGGTTCATATTTTTTTTTAATACTCGCCGATGGTTTTTTTTAACTCTCGTCTTTCTAACTTAAACTATCGTCGTAATTTAAGCGTAAGGCTGCTTATTAATTAATTATTAATGCTTGGCAATAACTCACGACGGTTCTGTATACGTAAACTGCGCAGTCGTAAACTAAAATAGACCATTTTTGCTGTAAATTGCATGCTTCGTAATTTTCTTGTCAATATTGTTAATGGATGTCTTTATTCAACCGGCTAAACGGATTATTCACTTTGTTATTGTAACCGTATTAAATTTCATTTACCAGAAGCAGCGAAAATGTTAAAATTAATTTACACCTGAAATAAAATCAATTACTTATTTTTTTATAATATTACCTCGTTGAACTTTTATAATAAAAAATTATAGTAATAAAAAATAAGCATAACTTTCAAGTCTTAATTGTAAAGTAAAAGAATTATCTTTTCATTTTGATCATTCTCGAACTATACTTACACTTCTCAGAAACGCTAAAATGAAAAACTTCAAACCATCATTTTCATCAGATTTGATTGCCTCTCAATGCTAACCAATCGCCAGCGTCTCAATCGTTTCCTCAATATTTCAAGAAATCAAACTGTTTAGCTCAACGAACTCAAAAGCTTGTGCGCACGAACTACACATCGTTTCTCCTCTCTCACTGCAAAACTACTTACTCTCCCATCCCTTTACCACCTGTTCCCCCCCGTCGCATCCCTATTTACACAGCCTCTCTCTCTCTCTCTCTCTCTCTCTCTTTCTTGCATACCAGTTCGCTTAACGACGCACGCTCGCGCGATATGCAAACGAACCAAACTCTCCCCGGTGGAAAGAAAAAAAGAATTTCCCTACGCAAGTGAGCCGGACGCCAATAATAGCCTTATGAAAAAAAGTAACCGGGAATCCGGAAAGCATCGCTCGGGAAGCCTGCGATTAGCATATCGTGTTGTCCCTGAAAGATAAGCTCTATAGCCTCTTTTTACTCGGGTCCTTGCACTGAACAGGTGACGAGCGTCTCCATAGTACAAGCTATGTGTATGTGTTATATATATATATATACACGTATGTATGTGTGTTGCGGAAGTTGCGTGAGGAGGAAGGGAGAGACGGCGTTTCCGGTGTGTGGGAATGATTAGATATAGCAGGGCTCGCGAGGTTGAGAGATAAGGAGAAGGTGCGAGCGTGAAGTGGGAGGGAAGATTAAGGAGGTAAGACTCGAGGATTTCTTGGTTTATGAGTGCGTGTATACTGTGATTTTGGTTGTGAGAATGCCTGGGAAATGAGTGTAAAATATTTTTATCGAAATTAGTCAAGGTTGAAATGTTTGTCGTGTCGCAAATTGATAATAACAGTGTATTTCTTATGCTGCTTTTATTGTTTTACAATTTTTTTTCGTAGGTTAATAATCTTGTATGGTTTAGTAGTAATCTTAATGTTTTTACAGTACAGTGAAAGTAGTCCAGTTTTCTCCCGATTTCCAGCCATTTCCTCCAACTTTTCTTCAACCGTCTGAACAATATTGAAAAATCATCTAACCACCTATTATACTTACAAATCCATAAACCGAAAATTTTTACACCTACAAAACATCCTATATGTTGTTTTATCAATTTCATCGTATATACAGCTTAATTTAAACATCGTAAACCTCAGCTCGTTCGTAAACGTCATGTTTACTCTATATATATATATGGGCAGTTCTCAGGTGAATCGAGAGGTCAAAATTTTTTTTTCTTTTAAAATCACCTAAATC
>JAWWEQ010043585.1:0-17443 GCA_035583055.1 Torymus tubicola | reverse complement strand
CTAGAGTTAGTTTCTATTAGTTTCTTGTCGTGCAGCTCTTTTGCTTTATTTATGATTTTTTTTAATGAATTTGTATATTTTATAAATAAATCAATTATTATGTACAGTTTAATGTTTGATGAAGCTTAACAGTCAAATTTTTATATTATTCTGTTAAATAAAACTCTGTTTTATTTGACAAATAAAAAATGGACTTTATTAACTCCAATGTCTTAGCTTAGTTGCCTCGACTATCTGCAGAGATGTCGGAGTGAATAAAGCCGGCGAGGGGGTCGACCGCGCTGGCCGCGCGAATTGATTGCGGGAGTTGCGGCGCTGCGCCGCTTAGCGGCTGGTCCTGAACTACGCTACTGCCAGCCATCGTTTTGGCGCGTAATTCGAAATGCTAACTAACTGTAAACGGCGCGAAGGGTCTTACAAAAGGAATTTAATTATTATATATATTTATATATAAATATATAGGTATCAGCGTCAGTCACCATCTTGGCTCGCACAGCTAGCGATAGTGCTTCCGGGATCTCCTTCAAGGCTCGCTGTCCGTGTGCTATCGCCGAGGAAAGACTCTCGGGGTTCATCTTTTCGATGTTCCACCGAGAGGGGGCGCGCTTACGTGGAATCAGGGCTGGTCTGACATCACGCACACGGAACGTGATGTACATGTGATCGCTACCCGTGTAGACTTCGATCACCTGCCAGTCCTCGATTTGTGCGACTAGGCGTTGGCTTGCTAGGGAGATGTCTCCCTATAGCCCGGCCGTCTAAAGGTCGTCGTGGTACTCTGGTTGAGTACCACTAGATGGAGTCTACTAATCATATCCGCGACTAGGCGACCTCTACTGTTCGACCGGGTTTCCCCCGGATCCGGAGATTTGGCGTTAAAGTCCCCGGCGATGATCAGTTCGCCTTGTATGTCTCGGACTGCGTCCTCGAAGTCCTCCAGCCCAGCCTTGTATTCATTTATGGACTGGTTTGGCGTGAGGTATACACTAACGTGGTATGTTTGCTTGTACCTCACCCAGACGAATTCGCTACCGTTCCCATGATCCATGATGTGAAAGTTTCGCGGATCGCGGTTCCAGGTGGCAGCCATACCCAGCTTGTCAGTGTACCATCCTGGTCCTTATCTGTTCCGATACTGCTCGCTGATAAGAATGATATCGGCATGTTTCTCGAAACAGATCTGTCCAAGGAGGTCGTGAGCCGTCCTGCTTCTGTGCATGTTACCCTGCAGGACTACCGCCTTTTCCGCTTTGCTTTTGCTAGGGCATCCCGAAAAACGCCATATGCTCCTGATCCCGCTACATGGTTGCGAGACTCAGCCCTATCCTACTGTTGAGGGTATAGGAAGCACTGCGGGGCGGGTGCAATCTTTAGCCTTATGGCCTTACCCTCCACAGCGAAAGCATAGCTTGCTACGGTCCGGCCCCTTGCAATCTAGGCTCAGATTGTCGAAGCCCAGACACTTGAAGCAGCGGCTAATGGACGTTCTCATCCGTATCCTGCAGTCGACCCACTCGATCTTTATTCGGGCGGTAGTCATCAACCTGTTCACGACAGATGCCTCCACAGTAACAATGGTTGTACTGTCAGGGAGTACCGCATGATCCCGTTGTAGTCCTGTAGGTCTCTTTTTAAGGCCTGCTTTACCTCATATTTTGACGTACAACTGTCGAGGTCTCTGATCTACAGGACAGCTCTGGGGACCAGTTTCTCCACTGTGCAGTCATCACCCGCTGCACCTTTTAGCGAATCTGAAAAGGATGCCCTTGATGTTGTGATACTTCCTTTCAATTCAAGGAGCACCTGGCCTGTATAATAATAATAATAATAATAATAATTAAATATTTCAGGTAAACGAAGTATATATCAATTCGTATACAGTTGATATATAATTAAACATTTACCATTACTAATAAAGATTTACTTTTACTATTCAAAATCAAATTATATCAGTGAACATTTATAGTTAATTACTATGGAACAGTTACTACTACTTTAGATTCTTTATTTTTATTTTTTTAAATTGCTTATACTTTTGGACATTTGCTTCTACTCGCACTACTGCTATTGATATTTACTACATCTATTGGAGGTTTACCATTGTTATTGAAACTATACTATTATTTATATCAAAACCTTACTATTTCAATTGATACTTATCTATTATTTATTTATATCGAAATCTTACTACGATTAAATTTTTTTATTACTGGGTTCTGCTAGAGCATTGCTACTCTTATTGAAACTTTAGTATTATTTAAATTGAAACCTTACTATAATTAAACATTCTATTAACTTCTGAATTTGCACTTTTACTTCAAAATGTTTTCGTTTTAGTTTAAATATTATTTACCGTTTTGTAATTATGCCGAGGATCTTGTTCGAGAAGATCACTAGGTAGTACCGCCTGCGTACGCAGATGTCGCCACAAACTTCAGTTTTCTTTATTCCCACAAACTTCAGTTTTCTATATCCCCACTTTGTAAACACGCCGCGCAACCAGTGATGCCATATGGAGGTATTTTGTCTTTATTACTCTCACATAATATAACATTATTCGCAGAGAGTGAGAGAAACAAAACACCTCTATTTGGCATCACTGCACGCAGCACACCGGCCAATTGCTCCCACCTCGTGCTCCTCATAAAGTTTAAAGTTACGTGATCCTGTCTTTGAGGGTAGGGATATTAAATTTTATATTAAAATTAAGATTTTTTGCGTGGGGAGTGATCTTCTCGTTCTCGAGATCACTAGGTAGATGTTTAGAGTAAATCGTACGACTAGTTTATAGAAGATCACTCCTTTTATTTATTTATTTTCTTTTCATCTTTTACAAAATCCGCATATGCGCATAGTCTTACAAAATTCTTAGAACTACATTTATCATTAACATAAATAAAATGTCATTTTTTATAATCACCTTAACACAACCTCTTAGAGTTCGCAAAATATAAAATTAAACACTAATAATTGAACTCAAGTAATCTTTGATTCATAATACTTTGATCTGTAATACGTAGAACATAACTTAAGTAATATTTTCTTGAAAAATAACTGTTCTAACAAAATCTTCTCTATTCTTAACAATAGGACGATTATAAATTCTATTAAAGACCCCTGAATGAAGCTGACGCAAGCTATAATGACAATTTTTCTAACGGAAACAATCCTGCTAATCTTGAAATAACTGGTTCCATCTCATAAATCTGGTCATACTTTGGCCTTTGAGGTCTGTTTTTAAAAACACCTTTGAACAGTCTACATACTAATGGATTTTTTCAATTCTCAAAGCTAACATCCTTCTCCAATAATCAAAGCTAACGCCGACTTGTATGTATTGATAGTCGCAAACGACGCTCCTTTTTCATAATTACTAGACAACCAAGCTATCACAAACTCTATTTTCGTATTAAAGATATCGAAGCCCTTGTCCTGACAATAATACATCCACTCAAAAATCGGCTTTGAGTATTGCTTCAGTGCGGCCTCCGATATTGACATAATCAATAATACCATGGCTGAGACGGCCAATAAGGCGCCACCACAATGCCCTTCGCAAAATCATTTTTTATTTTCCTTAACACTTGTAACATCAACGAAAACAGTGGGAATACATAATACTAAAAATCAGTCCAGTTTAGAGTGAACGCATCTACACAAAATGTGTTGGCTTCTCGTTGCCAAGAACAAAATCGAGCACATGTCTTGTTAATACTATTAGCGAAGTATAATAACATAAGTATCGTTATTTTTCTTTAAATCTAAGTATTTCACTCTTTCTAAATTCTTTGAATAGAGCCATCCACATGGCATTGCCGGACATGCTGCCGTAACACAACCTACAAAACTCGCAAACTCTCGAATCTTACAAAAATTTTTAGATCTTAAATTTTTAATAGAGCTTAAAATTTGTTGTCTTTTACTTTCCGGAAGCTCTAATCTCATATGCTTAGAATTTAAAATAAACCGGAGATATTGACACTTCAATTTCGGTACTAACTCGCATTTCTCATAATTAATGATAAAACCCAATTTTTTAAGAATTTCGTATGTATATGGGTCATTCCATGTCAGATTTACACTGATATTTTTTTTAAGATTGAAATATTTTTTTATGAATCTTTATAAAAAAATATTCGATACGTATATTTTTATTTTTATTTTAACTTCATAATTTAAGATTAATGATTTTATGAAATATAGGGTTATGACAAAGAAGCTTTTTTTTAAATGCTTGCATTTCAATGTATTCTCATTGTAGGAAATTCTTTCAAGTGAGTAAAAGTTAGGATTTTTTCTCAACTTTTCAGAAATTTGGACGAAAACTTGTTAACAAATTTTGCTCTATTAAAATTTTATGAAATAAAGGAAAAAAGTGATTTTTGAATTATTTGGGCATTTTTTATATTTACATTTCATAAAAAATAATAATTTGTAAAGTTTTAAAAATGTTTTGGTTCGTTTCCGAAAATGTTCCGAAAATGTAAATTTATAGTTTAAAAGTTATAAGCAAATCAAGAGCGTCGCACGCTAAGTTTGCCACGAACGATATCGAACGTCTAGTTTTCTTCTTTGTAATGTATCTATTAGTTACGCGTTGTATCTCTGATTGAGGCCTTGTTTGATGATGTGCAATTTCTGGGTGCGTGGGATTGCTTTGCAATCTTCGAAACGCGTTTCCAAAAGTTTATTTGTGTTGTTATATTCCTGAGTATCCCTGTATAAAACCGTAATATTTCTTAAAGAAGAATCTCGTTTGGCCCAATTAAATAACTCTAATGCTGTCGATGTTTGATCATTTGAAAATATTTGTAAGCTCGCCCGACATCCCGCGACCCCTTCCGTGAGCTGTAGCTTGAAAATGCAATTCAGCCGATCGATGAAAATTTTGAACATCAAAATAAATATTTGTAAAATGCTTTAGATTTTTGAATTGCGGTAGTGCTCCATCCGAAAATAAATACATTTCCTTATGTTGGAAAAGTGAAGATCTAGAAATTCATTAAAAGCTTCAAAGAAAAACGCAAACAAAACGTGCAACAGCATCGTGTTTCGTATAATCTGAAATATCAACCATAGTTATGTGTTTTATAGTCATTCTTATTATAATAAAAAACTGCAGGGAATAATGTAGCTTGGTTGTTATTCCAGTGAAACCCAGGTACAGCATTTTGAATGACCAATGCGTAATTTTCTGCAAAATCGCATACAACGAGACATTCATCATTTTGTAGATTTTTTTAAAGAAAATTTATAAAAAGAAGCTTGCTTGTTGGTAATGAACGAATGATGCAAAAAAATTTTTCCAGATATACAAAAAATTAATGCGAATTCAATCAGAGACACAATGTGTAACTAATAGATACATTACAAACAAGAAAACTAGACGTTCGATATCGTTCGTGGCAAACTTAGCGTGCGGCGCTCTTGATTTGCTTATAACTTTTAAACTAATCCTTTGTACATTTTTGGAAATGGACCAAAAAATTCTTAAAACTTTACAAATTATTATTTTTCATGAAATGTAAATATAAAAAATGCCCCAATAATTCAAAAATCACTTTTTTCTTTTATTTCATAAAATTTTAATAGAGCAAAAATTGTTAACAAGTTTTAGTTGAAATTTCTGAAAAGATGAGAAAACATCCTAACTTTTACTCACTTGAAAGAATTTCTTACAATGAGAATTCATTGAAATGCAAGCATTTCAAAAAAACTTCCTTTGTCATAACCCTAAATTTCAAAAAATCATTAATCTGAAATAAAAATTTTAATCTTAAAAAAAATAGCAGTGTAAATCTGACATGGATTGAACCATACAGATAGTGATATAAGATGCGTATATACACACGTCGCTTAGTTGTATATACGCGCATCGTGACGATCTATATACGTATATAGCGCCACCAAAAAATTTTAGCTGATTTATCAGCTTAATCAATTCTCTTTTTTGCGCCTACCGCAAATAAGATGCGTACGTGATATATACGCACACCTAAAGCAAAGTATAGATATATAGAGTATACAAAAATATAGACGCGTGCTCAACTCTGCTGCTTCCTCCTAATTGTATTTTTATTTCTCCTCTATATATATTGTGCGTGCCGGAAAAATTAATAGGAATTTAGAATTTTCGAGTAGTTCACTACACTAGTAAATAATCAGTAATGTTTTAAATGAGCTGAGTTTTTTCAAAATCATTATATTTTTTAATTTTCATCATTCAAATATAGTAGATTTATGAAGATTTAAATATTACAAGTCTCAATGTACTGTCCGACCCTTACCTAGGTTTTAAAAGTGGTTTTAACTGATTGAGAATTGCTGAGTTGTACGGACTCAGCTGAACGGAGCCCTATTACTAAATAACGATGCCATCTGTGGATATAATATTAGCTAAAGCGCCGTGAACTGTCATCGTCGCCGCTGGACGCTGGTGTCCATCCGCAGTCGACTCCTGATCGTTAGCACCGAAAAAATACTCGCAGTTCGCAAAATTTGAATCATTAAAAAAACGTAAAATCACATAAAATTTTTTGTAAATAAGCTGCATAAAATTTAATTGTTGTCTTGTGTTTAATATATTATAATAAATTACTTAATTGCAGAATTCATTTAAAAACTTTTGCATCGCTCAAATAATATTTTTATTGTGTAAAAAAAGAGTAAACTATAATCGCAGATAAACAAAATTGATATACGTTAAATTATTACTATAAGAGTAATAAATTTCATTTTTAAAGAATTCCAACTGAAATTAAAACTTTTTTAATTCTTCTTTTGCCTTTTCTCTGAAATTTTAAGGCGATTTAGTTGACAAAAATATTAACAAAGCTATAAGACCCCATTTTTATAAAAAATAATTTTTTTTAATCTCGAGACGTACGTGTCTAATTATTTGTCATAAAGAAGCACCACCTAAGATTTTAACCAAATCTTAAGCCTTGCATCCCCTTGATGAAGAGCAATTTTGAAAAGAATATTTCAGACTTTTTATTATTGTTTTCGATGCATTATAATAGGGAATTTTTTTAAATAAAATGTTTTTATATATTCTGCTGATAAAACTGAGTTAATTGTTAAGTAAGACTGATTATGCAACCGCTATAGACGAGGCCAGGTATAGAATTTATGTCTACACGTAAGATATCATGCGCGGTCGATAATGTAAAATTTTACCCTATCGGTATAGGTATAAATCTTTTACTATAATTAATAACAATATTTTGAGATTAAAATATGTATATAATTCATTGTCAAATTATTGTTGGTAATTATAGTAGAAGTTTTATACCTATACCGATAGGTTAAAATTTTACATTATCGACCGCAGATGATAACTTACCTGTATGCATAAATTCTATACCTGGTCTCTTTTGTACTAGCTCTATAACCAGTCTTACCTACAGAAACATCGGTTTCTAAGCGAGGATATTTCTTTTTTACCAATAACTCTGTTTTATCGGTGGAACATATAAAAATAATTAATATAAAAAAATTTTGAATTTTCACTAATTCAAATGTTGAAGATTCTTTATAGTAAAAGAATAAAACTTATTTAAGAAACAAATGGATATTTAAAACATAACGTGTCAATATTATTGAACTCAATACTGAACTGTAAAATTAAACTTGCAATCTTTATTTATAAAAATTTTATTTATGCGAGACAACATTAAATAAACTATTTTGATAATGCTTCTAGCGACAGCCAAGTAAAGTATTAAGAAAATTGAATAACGACGTATTTAACGCAATATTAGAAGACGCAATTCCCTGTAGCATTCATAACAGTTACTTATTCTATAAAAACAAGAACCAATTAGGAATATCCTCTTTAAAAAAGTGATGGATGAAATCTGTCATCACAATAACACTATTTTGATTGGTATTATTAGACGATTGAAATGAAATAATGAAAATAGCCAAGAAGTACAGTAAAATTATTTATTATTTATATACCAAACGTTGAAAAGCTAATTACAAAAATAGAGTTGCAATCTTGCTTACATGAGAAATATGAAATCGTCGGTCCCATATAAAAATACATTAACTTAGAGTCCGGTTGGAAAGCATGGTAACTCGGCGGCCGGTTGGAAAACACGGTAACTCGGAGTCCGGGTGAAAAAGATGATATCTTGGAGTCCGGTTGGAAAGCATGGTAACTCGGAGTCCGGTTGAAAAAGATGGTATCTCGGCAGCCAGTTGAAAAATATGGTATCGCGGAAGCAATTTTTTTGCTCCGATTTAGGTTGACTAAACTGATAAAATATTTTCAGGATTTGATTTGAGATGTAATCAAATAGACTTTATTTATACTTCTGTCAGAATAAATATTACGATTATAGTACGAATGTTTCTAAATCAAAGAAAATTATTTTGAAGTAAAAAACAATTAATAAAGCAATTAATCTAATATGAACATTAACGTAATATTATTTTTTATGTCTACTATTGTCTTTTTATACGGAAATCTGGTAATTAGGAGAGACTGGGGCAAAACCGTATACTTTTTGGAAATTGTTTATTAAGAAATAGATAACAAAATAATAACAATATTCAACATTATAATTCTGTTTAGTTTACTTTTATGTAATTAAAAATCAGTTTGATTAGTTAAAAGAATATTTGTAAAAAATGTTATTACAATGAGAACGAGAGTATCCGATTTTACTCGAATGAAAAAATTGTCGGGTTAAAACCGGATACTCTTTATTCTTTAGAAAATTAATTTATTTTTTGCGTTTTTACTTCATCTATCTACTATAATTGATATGCGGGTCAGTATTGAAGTAGTAAGCCTTTTTTAAATTTTCCTTTTTTTTTATCCAAAATGTCTGATTTTGGAAAGAAATTAATTTTCTTTTTCAGCATTGCAAAAAGATTTTTCATATATTAACGCCTTTTCATGCCAAAAAATAAATAAATTTTATATGAGTGGTTGAAAATTGCATGGAATGTATATTGTTGTTCAATTTTAGTGTTATTTTAAAAATAACATATCTGATTTTATTTCAACCTTCAGTATCTGGTTTTACCCCAAATTTTGAAAAAAAAAAATTACTCATTTTTTACAATCACAAGTTAAAGTGAATACCAAATTTATACTTATATCTCTTGGTTAAGATGTAAACAATAAGGTTATATATTTGCGAAAAGAATATGTTGCTTGCAAAAAGATTATGCGCACCATGATTGTTGCGGGGAACATAATCTTGAAAGTTAAGAAATCTTTGATCTCTTCTGATGTTATCATGAGGCTTTTCTTAACATGCCGGTCACATAAAAAATGGTAATAGGAATATTCTTAATGGGATACTACACTGAGAAAAAAAGAGGCCAAAATCGCCGAAGTGCGGCTTGTGGGAATCGTCGAGCTCGCTTCTGCTGTAATTGCAGCACAGTTCAGTAATTTTTACTACACTCATCGGTAGCAAATTTTCCGCGATATTGGCCACATAGTTTTAATTAGAAACTCAAATCTCAATAAAGTTGTGGAAAAAGAAAATTTATTAACATTAGAAATTAAAATAGTACATTTCGGACTAGTTTCGAACAGTATTTTATACTACGAGCGCCGAAAAATCATATGATTTTGAGGTTAGGGTATCTCCGAGCTTAGCAGCACCTTCGGTAATTTTTACCACACGCTTCGGTAGATTCAGCCTTAGCGCTGTAGCGTAGACAGCATAACCTCTACTGCCCGAGTGTTTCGGTTATTTTTGCAACAGATTTCAGCTGTTTTGGCCACAGTTTTTTCTCAGTGTATGTTTTATGTAGATGGCGCTAGTAGTAACCGAGAATTTGAGATTTCTGGTTTTACCCCAGTCTCCCCTATATGTATAAAAAAACAACTTTATTTTCGAATGAAATACGTATATAATATTTATATAAGACAAAGTTATATTTTGAAAATTAAGAGTATGGACCAAATATAAACGTTAGACAAACCTAAGATGGCATTAGAAGATTTTTATTTTAGGATTTGAAATCTTTATAAATGAGGTATTTTTTATTATTATAACATTAGAATTTATTATAAAAGATATTATATACAGATATATTTTATGTGTATTTATTTTAGGAATAAAAAACTACTTGGATGTATAAAAACGGTGCTATAAAATAGAAACTTGTTTTATTCATTCCAATACTAGCGCAATAGCGGTGTACTTATTTGACGTGGTTGTTATATTTACTAAAAATACATACAGAAAAAGAATGCCCGTGATTTTCATATAATGTTTTAAGAGCAAACGAAATCTATTTTTAATTATTTTTAAAAAATTGAATTATTGTCAGCAAAAACTAATATGATCAAATCAATCGTGTTTCTATTAGAAAAGAAAAAAACTTTATTTTAAGTGTGGGTGTTCAAATAATTTTTAATTGTATTCACGGCAAGTAAGAGAGAAATAAATTTGGATGAATTGAGTGTTAAGTTAAAATAGAGGCACCTGGAGTAGCAGAAGTGTGACTTTTAAAGAAAGGTGTTTATTGAATGGTTTGAGCCTCCAGTTTAGGACTCATTAACTTCTTGATTTTCTTGGTACGGTTCATGAGGAAGAAAAGTGCTGAGAGTAATTAGACTAGACCAGTGATTTATTATGGCTCATAACAATAAAGCGTTAGATCGCAAACAAAGAGTGGTCAATCATCACATGTTCATAATTCGTTTAGAAGTTGGAACCCTTTCGGGTTCTCACCAGGTAACTCAAATTCTGCAAGAAGAGAATTTTAGGACATTAGCTAAGCTGTAGCATAAACGCCACAGGCTTAACACATTGAAAATGATGTTGGCTTTGGAAAGGAGACAACTCCAACAGCGGCAGTTGTGATGCCGCAACAACTTAGAGCTGCCACCGTCTCAAGAGATTGACTTTATCATTCGCAACAACAACATCGTTCTCAGCGTGAGTGTTGCTGTTAAGCCATACTTCACACCGTGTCTCTCCTGCTGGTTGGTAATTTGGAGGGATATTTCAGGTTTACGAACTTCTGTATTTTCAATTTATGCTAATGCTAATGTCATGGTGTGAGGGATGAGAAAGATAACCGCAGAAAAAATGTTTAACAGGAAAAAGTTTTATTTTAATATTATCTATAACTTTTACATGTAATTTGTGTAAAGTCAAATCCTGTAAAGCAATAGGAAAATAACGATCATTTTTTATATTTTTAGTGGTTTTTTCGCTATTTTATTTACACTGCGATAATTATTGCTCAATTTTTTGAAAGAAGGTTTCCGAAAAAATGTAAATTTAACATATTTTTATAAAATCATCCATTTTCTTTCATATTACAATAATTTATTTTTTATATTGTATGTAATTATACTTAATTCTTTTGATTACAAAACATGATGTGCTAATTGTCTGCACAATATTTTTATTGACCTCTACGCTGAGATAATTATTATTTATTGGCGATATCTCAGGCGTTACAGAATTAGACTTTTCATTGGACTCTCCATGAACGACGAGCCCGTTCTTATTATGACTTATTGATAATACCGCTCTTTTGCGCATTCAAATTCAGAACTATCAATGAAATTGCTCACGTTGCTTGATGCTTCGAAATGGATCTTTATATATATCTTAAAAAGTTTTTTATAATTAATTGATAATAATTAATATGATTAAAACTGATGCTGCTGAGTTCATACATTTTTATGCGAAAACGTCCTTTGACCATGCTTTAAGCGCCTCTGGACCTTAAGTGCGACGCAAAGGGGTTAAGAGCTGTATAGTTCACGCGAGACTATAAAATCGTATCCATAAATTACGCATTTCCTCTCCCCTCTTTGTCTTTCTGGTCCTCCTTTTCTCTCCTTTTATTACCCTTTTCCTACTCACTCTCTTTCTTTCTCTCATTCTCTATTTAGGTCGAAAAGTCAACGAGTGGAAGTGTAGAAGCGCATTCAAGCCCTAAGACAACGGGGAATTCCGGAAATTCCCTCTCTCTTCATGGAGGCTGCAGGGTCCACCGCATTCGGGGTCGCACGGAGAGATGCATCTCGGAGGTACTGTTTAATTCACCTCTCATCGCAAAACAAAGAGGATACGCTTTGCGGACTCGTGCCCTACACGAGTAAGCGTGTGCGGGCGTCGGTCCGTTCCATCGCCCAAGCCAAGTGACTGGGTCACGATAGGGTTGACATATTTACGAGGGACGCTGACCGAAATTCCTCCGACTTCAAAGAGGGATGGTATACCTGATTCCCTGCTGGGACAAATTTCGCCTCAACTCACATAACGCGGTGTGCTAGCGTAAAATCATGCTACTTCTAACTCGTGTTTATGATACTAATTGGATTTTTACAAAATTTTTTATTAGCTTATCCTACGTATTTTTTCCTCAGCTTTCGAATGGCAAAGGTATAGTTTTTTTTCGAAATTTTTCATTTTCATTTTCAAAAAGTATATTTTTAATATTTCTTTTACCATTTACATCAAAGGCTGAGCATTTTTTATATAGGAATTGATATTTTTCAATGTAAAGCCGCCATAAAATCTTAGTTCGTGTAGTCTCAGACTTTCTTGACAGCGTAGCCGTAAAATGCAGATAATGCCAAAACGTGATTTGACAAAAGCAAAAGCCAAAAAAATTTTAATACTGATAATGGATGACACGCAAGTAGCGATAGCAACGTTTTTTTTACGTGAAAAAAGTTACAGCTGTGCAAATTCTTGCAGCGAGAAAATAAAAAGAGCTCATTGCAGCTGAATGAAGAATAAATAATCTTGCGGGAAAAATTAATGTGCGGGCATGTGTGCACGTGTGCGTGCGTGGACGCGTAATCCAGTCTCATATGAAAAGTTAAACGCAATGACTACTCATCCGTCATTTAACAAATAGCTCTAAATAGATATGGGCTCGTAAGTCTCTCTTTGCTGCATTTTTTCCACACGCCTTGTATCTGATCTCCTTTTTCGAATGTTCTTTCTTGATATCTCGTACAAAGAGCAAAGTAAATCGTTTCCGTTAACAAACGGCCCTTTGGATATAGAAAAACGAATATTCATTGATATTTTGAGAAATTCGTCAACAGTTAAATCACAAATCATTTGAGTAAACAATTCAAACTCAACTGTCAATGACTTTGTCTAACTATAAACAAACATTTATTTGTTTGTATCCAAATGTCCGTTGGTTAATAGTAATAGTACATTGTACAGCAACGGGGAACATTGGAATTAGCGTGTTTGATGAGTTTGTGTAAACAGAGTTTGAAAAAATAAGTAGAAGCGCACGACGCGCCAGTATAATCTGGGAATTTCGAAATACTTTTGTAGCGAGCAAGTGTGAACACCTTCTTGGAAAAGAGAGGTGGGTCTTGGCATCCGCGGGCCAACTCGTGAAACGCTGATTGGCTAGTCGCAACGCCTATCACGCTTCGAAATTGTACTAGGAGCATATTCGAAGCCCTAAATTTATGTTTTTAAGGAGTGCCTAGACCAACAGAGCGCGAAGGCTAAGGTGCGAATAGGGGACGAATGCGTTTTTCATACAGGTACTCGACGTCGGATTGTCGAAGGGAGTCTGCTCTCGCTGAAGTTATCGGGTTATTGTACCGCGCGATAAATCGCAAATATATAAATACACCGCTATAATTAGCAATTGTATTACCGCGTGATAAATCACATATGCATAATGTTATACGTAGCAGATTGTACTTTTACCTTGGTTAAATTCATTTCAAACAAATCTCACACTTTACACTTTTGCCCACTATTTTATTTATCAATATTAAACCAGATTTTTTTCATTGAATTTATCTTATAATTGGAAACAAAATTTATATATTGTTTTATCTTTATTAAGATACTATTATAGTTGCATATGGAAATTATAACATATCGTCGCTCCCGAATAAAAAGATGCCATTTCCGGCTAGAGAAGGAGTCAACTCGACGTCCGGTTAAAGAAGGTGCCATCTCACTCGCTGATTTTTTAAATTCCAATTTATCGGTTGACAGCACTACGAAAGCTTTTTTTTTGCACTTTTAGCTCGATATTTTTACCAGAGAAAACTGTAATTATTTTATATCATTATAAAGATCGTTATTACTCTAGGAAAAAATAAAGTATTTGTGACACCCACACATACACACACACACACACACTCACACACATTTACACGTACACACTTGAGAAAGGAAGGAAAGACCCTTGGGGCCAAAATTATCTGAATAAGTTATTTATAATATTAATATCATAAAAATATAAATACATACTATAAATATAATTTATTTTGATTACCTTAAACTAGTATATAATTAGTCCTGAAATCCATTGTACACGGATTAATGACATTTTTTTTTTAAATATGCATGATTTTTTTTTAAGACAACTTGATGGACTTTAATGAGGCAAAATACAAAGTACTTATAATATGTGCTTATATGGTAGGTTGATCTACAATTCCCAAATTTTTTGATTAAGTTTTTTTTGAAGCTCAAAACGACAAAAATTCATGAAAATTCATAAAATTGATCCGAAAAAGCAGTTTTGTCATAAAAAAACTTAATAAAAAAATTTGGGAACTGCGATCAACCTACCATAGAGGCAAATATTATAAGTATTTTGTATTCTGCCTCATTAAAATCCATCAAGTTGTCTTAAAAAATAATATGCATATTTTTTATTGTTAACCAATAAAAAGCAAAAAGAAATAAATAAAATAGTTGGTTATTTTTTTCTGTTGAGTACATAACATGCATGCTTTTGTTATTTTGGCATAGATTTTTTATTCTAAATTGCACTTAGAATGGAATAAAAAATTCAATTCCAACTAGTGTTACTTTTATAAGAAATCTATTTAATTTTTTACCGAGATTTTACTTCATAAGAAAAAATAGTTTACGATACTCGTGTGTTATATAGGCGTACCTGTACTCGCATTTACGTTGTCAAAGTGAAGCGACAATCCTTTACTTCGCACACTTAAATCTTAATGTACTATTCGATATCTAAACCAAACGCTTTTCATAAATAATTGAAATTATCAATTTTAATATATGTAAATATTATGTATATAGGTAATTTTTTTTATAGTTTCATATACTATCAAAGGTTAGTGGATAATTTTTTTTTGCATTATTCTTTCAGAACAAAAACATGGTGAAATAAAGTTAAATGTTGATGTATGTAATTTTATTATATTTTTTTATTTTTTTTTTGTTATTTTGAAAAGTCGACGGGCAATAAGCCCTTGTACATAAAATACAATTATAGTTTACTTAAAATTACAAATAAAAGGTCTTAATCTACGTTTAAAAATGTCGACAGAGTTAATACTTCGAATATTGCTCGGAAGCGTGTTGTACAGTCTTCTCATTCTATTAACCGCAGAGTTGAATCCAAAGTTAGACTGAACATTATCCTCGAGAAGTTCACCATGACAGCGCAGGTTATATATCATTTGACTATATATAAATAAATTGCTAATACAATGAGTGGAGTAGAAATTTTGTAGCGCTTTATACACAAACATATGGTCAAACATCATATAACACACACCCAAAAATTATTAATTTTATTTGTAGATCTTTTTTTTTGTTCATGTATAATTATAATATATAATATAATCTTTTATATTATTCTTTTATTAATTGCACAAATATAAATTTATTATAAGATTTTTCACTTTACAATCATTTATTTATAGATCATAGTTAGGTCCATAAATGAACAATGTTATATAGTTAAAAGCTTATTGTTTCAATAATTTAAAATATATTAGAATAAATAAATTATATTAGTAAAAACTAATAAATAATTAATTATATTAGAATATGCGTAGTTTTTAACAAAAATTATATATTTTCTCATAACATAAAAAAAATCGTTCGATCTCAATACTTTGATGATATTCAACTTGGTTGAAAACTGATTATAGGCGTATTGGGCATAATATCCCTCAACATGGCACTCATTTTATTCAGATTCAAATTTTCCATATCCATTATAGGTGCTGCATACATGTCAATACTTGTGACAGCTGCAGTGTGTCCAACAATAGATCTTATATCGTGCTGATATTGCTGCTGCTGTGGCTGCTGCTGTGGTTGTTGTAGCTGCTGCTGCCCTTGTTGTAGCTGCTGTTGCTGTTGCTGTAGTTGCAGCTGATCTGGCTGTTCATGTATTTGCAGCTGTTGTAGCTGCTGCTGCATTATCTGCTGTTGCCGTTGTTGTATTTGCCGCTGATCAAGCTGGTTATTCTGTTGTGTTTGTTGTAGCTGCTGCTGCCCTTGTTGTAGCTGCTGTTGCTGTTGCTGTAGTTGCAGCTGATCTGGCTGTTCATGTATTTGCAGTTGTTGTAACTGCTGCTGCAATATCTGCTGTTGCCGTTGTTGTATTTGCCGCTGATCAATCTGGTTATTCTGTTGTGGTTGTTGTAGTAGCTGCTGCTGTCCTTGTTGTAGCTGCTGTTGCTGTTGCTGTAGTTGCAGCTGATCTGGCTGTTCATGTATTTGCAGTTGTTGTAGCTGCTGCTGCAATATCTGCTGTTGCCGTTGTTGTATTTGCCGCTGATCAAGATGGTTATTCTGTTGTGGTTGTTGTAGCTGCTGCTGCCCTTGTTGTAGCTGCTGTTGCTGTTGCAGTAGTTGAGGTTGTGGTTGCTGTTGCTCTTGCTGTTGCTGTTGCGACTGCTGTTGCTTTTTCTCTTGTTGTTTCTGATAAGCGGCGAGGGCCTCCTTTGCCATTTCATTACGTTTCTTTTCCTCTTTTCGTTCCTTTGCCCTGCGATTCTGGAACCATATCTTTATCTGTTGAAAGAGAAAAATGTCATTCTTTTAAAATGTTGAAAAAGTCTTTTCATCTAATTAATTTAAACAAGCTGAGAAATATAATGTACAAAGTATAAACGATAATTTACCTGGCGGTCGCTTAGTCCTAAAATAATTGATAGCTCGGCTTTTCGTTCGGCGCTTATGTACTTATCGGTACAGTATTCCTTTTCCAGCTCAATTCTTTGAGTCTGTGTGTAAACTGTTCTATATACTTCTGCAGTGCGCGTTTTGCCTGAAACAGAAAAAAATATACATTATAAATTATTTTTACTTTAGCAACGATATCTCATTTTACGGCCATCCTATCCGGTACATCTGATGTCATGCTGCCGTTGGTTTTTCTTATTTTCATTCTACGACTAACAGAACTATAGGTATTTACATTTCAAATTTCCATTCGTGTACGGTACTGTACGAATCTCGCGGACTCTGACAATGACAAATGTGATTCTAGAAGGAGGGACGAGACAGTTTTTTTATATTTTTTTGATATTCTCTTATGGTCGAACTACATTTTTAGACTATTGTTCACTGAAAAAAGTCATTAGTGATAGTTACTATAAAGCATACTAAAATACGATTTAGTAGAAGTAACTACATTTTATTAGAAAATTAACAATATTTCAATATTTTTAAATATAATTTTA
>JAWWEQ010043574.1:0-17444 GCA_035583055.1 Torymus tubicola | reverse complement strand
TTTCATGAAATTTGATCGGAAATTTAAACAAGCTTGTCTTAGTATGTTTACATCCTGCTTACAGTATTTCACAATTTTTTCTTGAAAATTGAAAACATATGCAATACTGATTTGTTCATTGTACCATGCGCGAAATGCGAATCTATCACTTGCGGACATACTATTAGCGGCGTACATCTCTATAGGTGGTAGAGGTCCGACGTTAGACTGATTTTCAGAAGTATTAAATAAGTGCGGGAATGTACCTTTCTCAAGATTCGATAACCCATAAGATTTTGGGTTTGTAACTTTTATTACGTGGTACACAGTATCCACAGCTTCCGGATGCTCCGGATGACGATGATGACGATGATGACGATGATAATGATGATGATGACGATGATGCATCCGATTCCTCATTTAATATTGTACCTTGCATAGTCGAAGAAGTTCCCCAATTATTAATCTCGTTTGCATCGAAGTGATATTCATAATTGTTGATAAGCTCATCATCCTCATTATCGTTAATCATTTGTTGCAAAATTTTTTAAAAACAAAAAAACAAAGTTACGATTGCTCAATAAAATTTTATCTATTAGAGTTTAATGGGTGATATTTTAACAGTTTATATTTCTCCTGGTGAGGAATCGATAACAGCTGTCAAAAATAGGAAAAAAATCACAATTCACGAAAACAAAAAATTGTAAATGACGTCACGGTGATGCGAATCGAGCAGTGGCTCAGTCTTATCTACTTGATGCAGTTTTACTTCGGCTATAAACTCGGGTGTTCTTATTAGTGAAACTGAGGAGGAATTCTTAAGAGTATTGCCATCATCATCATTATCATCGGCAGTAGCAGCAGCAGCAGCAGAAAGTTCATGTGCAGTCGAAGTATGCAACAACTCTAGTCCGGATATATCGCCTAATGCGCCTGTTTGTGAGACCGAGGAGGAGCTCCTAAAATTCATTCCAATATCGGCGTCATCGCCCGAATCATCTGTGATCAATGTCGAAACGTGCTCGGCTCGTAGTTTAAAAACTTATGAAGAACACATCCGTTATTGGCTGGAAAACAGGTCGCGAAATAATAGTAGTGGCAGTTCGTGTAGTGACTTCGAAGGATTTGCCAGTGCGGAACCAGCTCCGGGTACAGATATAATAAAAAAATTAAGTAGACAAGCTGAAATTAGACCAAGTTTAGTGCCAAGAAACAAGCGACGATTAAGGAGGGGAGAGAAGTGTGCGATTTGTGACAAAGTGTTTTACAGATGTTTAAAGAATAAGCGGCGGTGGTTACAGTGTAACAGGTGTCGGGATTGGTTCTGCCTATCATGCTTCAGAACCGAATGTCCATTTGCATAAGGTAAGTAATTTTAAAAATTTACAAAAACATAATCAATAGAATAAGATTATATTGTAAAAATGAGAGAGGGAGAGAAAGAAAAAAGAAGAAGAGAGAGGGAGAGAAAGAAAGAAAGAAGAAGAGAGAGGGGGGAAAAGAAAGAAGGAGAGGAGAGAGCGGGAGAGAACAGTATTTCTCTGAGGGGATGGAAGGGGGAAAGAGACAGACAGTGAGAGAGAGAAAGTTATACGTGACATTTTTCTGCTAGACCAGCAAACGCCAACAAAGGTATCATGTCATATAAGATGATCTCGCTTCGCAATCACACATTATACTCTGTCGTGAACTATTGACTTTCCGTAAAGTTCAAGGTCATGGATTCACATTACATTTCTTCGCACGTGGTGCTGTAGCTGCATTTTTGTATCATACATCTGCGGAAAAAGATGAAAAGAAAGAGAGAGAGAGCGAGAGAGAAATAGAAAGAGACAGAGAAATAGAGAGAGGGAGAGAGAGAGAAATAGAAAGAGAGAGAGAGAGATATCATTTTTCTGCACAGTCAGCAGATCGGGTCACTATGCGGCGCCGGGCATGACTCCGGGGTCAACGGAAGTCATGTTTTGACGCTCCATAGTGACCCTATAACTACTTATATGGGTGCAATCAAAATAAAACTTTTTATTATTTAACATGCTGATATAAAATTGATTTCTTGCAACTTAACTTATAAATAGGATTTGAAATGTCTAAAATACACAAAAATATTAATTTATTTACACACACAATTAAAAAAATTAATTAATTTTTAAATTAATAAAAAAAAATTAAAAAACTAACGAAATCAAATGGCACTCTTGTGTAATGCTGTCGTGCCTATAATGTAAAAACGAAGTTTTTACGTCCCCCTGGTTAAAAAATACCAAACTGTTATGTGCCGCCGATCAGAGCACATAAGCTATATGATTTTGTGCTCGGTGAATCCGAATCTCGCGTCGAAATCATTAGATTGGCTAAATTTTTTTCAGAAATTTTGAAAAATTCAGGTATTTGATATATACTATATGATTTTCTTAAAACAATCCTAAGTTCGCAACCTCAAACTCGCGAATCCCAATTTCACACCAAGGGACATGGGGTGTAAACACAATGGCCGATTTTTGTTGGTGTTAAGAATATGCATATTATTTTGTACAGGGATCAGGTTCCGTGCGAGGAGAACTTGAGCGTTCAAGTTCCGCTGCGGGAACTCGAAACCGCCTTGAGGTTCCATGCGAAAGGAACCTGAGAGAGTTCAAGTTCTACTGCGATACAGATAGCGCGTGACTCATACATACACACATATGTACGTCTCCGCACGCGCGACTTGGGCGAGCAAGTAGCAGCGGCCGACTCGCTCTCACTCTCGACCGCCGGACTCTGAAGCGCAAGGACGTGCGACGCTCGCATGTATTCGCTGGTTATTCATAATTAAATACCTTTAATTATTACATAAAAGTGATCACTTATTCAATTCTTGCACCAACATCCTCATCCACTTCAACAGTTGGTGTCTGAATAGAGAGGTTGTTCAAAAAGGAAAGAAACGTAAAAGAAGCTCTGTGGCAGAGGAGCGAGTTCCGACGGCAGGAGTATTTCTTCTCTCTCGTTCGAACAAACACAAAGACAAAACAATCCACACTTATACCATTTTCATGTAACACATAGAAATGAAAACAATAGAAATTGAGTATATGTAATGCTTAAACTAGAGATATTTAATAACTAAATTTTATGATATAAAACTAGGCCTCAAATGTAGGCAATGATAATACAATATTTAAACGAATTGTAGATTTTTCAAATTACTATAAATTATCAAGAATCGATCCTTGCAAAGGCAAGGATTATTCAAATTGACAATACTACGAGATAATTTATTAAAATCTTCAGATTTGATATTTAGTTTGTTACAATTTAATTTCTTAGTTTATTGATTCTAATTCACCTTTACATAAAAGTTAATAATTCGCGAGTCACTCGTGTACAAATCAAAATTGCATCAAATAATCAATACGCGTGAGAAAATAATAGCGAAAGTGTAGAGAATGAACTTACAGATAATGCGCAGAGATGAAAGCATCCAGGCGCAAAGCTAGTAGCCTTCTTTAGGCACAAATTCGTTAAATTTAAATGATTTACAAATTGCGTCAGCCTTACCGCTTCCGTTTTAGATCTGGGCATCCCCAGAGGCAAGAAACGTTCTTGTACGATTCGCGGCAGCTAAAAAATTTGGCTTAAATATAAATATTACGATTAACTCTCTAATTTTTGATATAACAACGAGGTAGAGGCACTCGCGGGATCTTCGTCCTATTCGGCAAAGTCAAGGTACGCAGCGCGAATGACGGTATTGCAGGGTGTATCTTCTACGTCCTTTCGCGACGGTGGCCAGGAGAAGAATCTTTGAGCTCAGCGTCGTCTCATTCGCCGATGCCTCGCTCGCCGTAGACGTACTTTTCGCTGATTGGATGTAGTAGATCATCTTAGCCGAAAGGACAAGTCGAAGGCCGTATTTGTTGTCTTACTATCTCTCTCGTCTATGATGAGTCGAAGCGAATTCTTTGGTTCCTGTCGAAATGGAATTTTCCATAATATTTCGAGGCAGAGAAATATATTTAAGAATTCTTAGAAATGCTCAACCAGGTATTTTGTGCAATATGAGATGCAAGAGCATATTCACGGCACGTTTAATTAATACCAATTAAGGAAGAAGAGAGATTAAATAAAAGCGAAGTTTCTTAAATGAATTAACTCGCTGAGGCAACAAAATAGAATAATACGTAGCTTCGGCAAAAATGGTACTAGGTGGAGGCGATGATCTTCAGCTGATGGTGGAAGCTATGTCATGGCGAGGACGAGGCGGTCGACGATGAGACGGCGGACGACGAGGGCTGGCGGAAAGGCATCCAGCTGAAAACTAGTACGTCGCCGCGCTTTTGCTCGTCGCATACATTTTTCTCGCATGAAAAAAAAGGAATAACAAAAAAAAAAATAAGCAGATAAAAGGAAAAACCAGTGACCCTGAATGCTTAGGTGAAGGATTCTTCTCCTGGCTGCCAAATAGAGGGGAATTCATATCACAAATCCGCTCTCCTAGCGCGAAATGTAACGTGTAAAATTCCGCCACGTTGCAACACCCCCCCGCCCCCGTTAAACGAGGCATGAGAATTTCCTTCTATTGAACAGAAACAACAGAGCTTGCTTTACACTATATCGCGTATTAAATACGGCAGCCAGAATACCTTCATACCTCCACGTCTTAGAGTACTCAAATAATATGCTGAAAAAAAGAAACAAAATTAAGTTATTTCATAAAGGTGCATTAGGTAAAAGAAATAAAAAGCAAATGTTCTATTTATAAAGAAAATAAGCTTTATTCACGCCCACGAGACGGAGCTATGGACCGAGGGTCGAACAGATTAGATAATACGCCTGAGCGGAAACACAAATTAAACCTAGTGCACTCAAAATAACTAAACTTAAATCTTACGCCCTAAAGGCAACATAACTGATATCTTACGTCCTAGAGAAAACAAAAATTTTAAATTAACGCCTTAAAGGCAACAAAAATATAATTTTACGCCCTAGAGGCAGCCAAAGAAAAGCTAATACATAGAAAAAAAATTAAAATTATGGCAAGATAAGGAGGCTTTTATTTCCTCTTCAGGACGTCTTTGAAATGCGCCTGGTAGGAGCGCGCAAGCCTCGCGGCGTCCTTGGGCCCCTTCACCGGATCCATTTTTCCACGGCGTCCACGTCGGGAAAAATAATTTTCTGCACAAGTTGGGCAGTCTGCCAAGTTACGGTCGGTATAACCGCAACCTGGGCAAAATCTTTGGCGTTTCTCGGGGCACTCCGGGTACTTGTGCTCGAATGCCCAGCAGTTCCAGCAGATGCCGCCGAAGTAGGGTGCCGGTCGATCAAGCGGCAGAGTTGGACGACGGTGTCGTTCCTTCGCAGGCATCTGTGGCGGACCTCCGCTCGGCGTCGTGACTCCCTTCGTCGACATCTTTGGCTCCGTCGGGGCAGCCGTCGAGGTCGTTGGCGGAGTCTGGGCTCTTAGAGCTGAAAGTGCTCGAGATAGGATTGGCGCAGGAGGTACGGGCGACAAACGCAGGGAGCTGATTTCTTCGAGGAGCGGTGAACTCGAAGCTTGAGACGCCTGAGGCACGTTCGCCATCGGAGGCAAGGGCGACAGCTAACGGGAGCTGATCTCCCGGAGGACCGGGGACTTGCTGCTCTCTCAGAGCTCTCCGTTGATGCGCCGTCGCTGTCCAACTCCCTCGAAAAGACTGTCGGTCGCAAGCGTCGTGTGGAGACTGCCAGCGGTGGGCTCGGCGCTCGGACGGGTGTCGCCGCCTCCTCCTGCCTGCAGATCTGAAGGCAGATCAGGTTCAACATGTTCCTGCGGATAAGATCTATTATAAGGTTTGAGGTCAGCAAAGCTAGCTTTAGCAACTATCTTTCCCGAGGCATTAGCGAGCATATAAACAGTCGGGGAAAGTACTTTTGCGATCCAATAATTACCTGCGTATTTTTGCGCTAATCCGACACTTACACCTTGCGTAGCAGACGATAATACGTGCTGTTTCCTCCAAACTCGATCACCTAAGTTAAAGGTGCGCTCACGTCGATTTTTATTAAAATAACCGGGCTGACGGATTGACGCTTCTTCAATATTTTTCGAAACAGAATCGCGGAGGGCAGATAAGTTTTTGATCCGTTCTTCCCATTCGGTCGTAGAATTAGGCACAATTTCTACGTCGCTATCACGGCTAATGAGATTTTCCGGCATACGGGGCTCTCGGCCAAAATTTAAAAAAGCAGGAGAGACTTTGGTAGAAGAATGTACAGCCGAATTTATGGCCAGACGAAATTTCGGCTAATTAATATCCCACTCTCGATGAGCTTCTTCGACAAAAGAGGAGATCATAGTTTTTACTACCCTATTTACTCTCTCAACAGGGTTGGGTTGGGTTTCCCTGCGGGTGATAGGCAGGAGTGGTAGAGTGTTTTATCCTGTATTCGCGTAGTTTTTCAGTAATGGCTTTATTTATGAACTCGGTCCCGTTATCGGTATGAAACACTAGGGCTACACCGTAGCGAAAGATTATGCACTCTTCTAGCGCCGTTATGATCGACTGGGCGTTCGTACGCCTTAAAGGTACTAACTCTACCGAGCAAGAGTATAAATCTTCGAAAACTAACAGATATGAAAATCTATTTTTCGAGGTAGGCAGATAAACAAGTATATCGGTGGCAAGTACAAGCCAAGTCTGTTCTATCACCCGTTGATCCATTAACCCAACCCTGTAGGACCAGACTGTTCGACCGTACTAGCCTGACAGGTTAAACAATTTCTCACATACCTAGCTATATCTTCATAATAACCCGGCCAATAGAAATTCTCAACGATTCGATTGAAAGTCTTTGCAACGCCTAAGTGACCTGCCGAAGGCATGGCGTGAGCGCCCTCCAACGCTTCCGACAAAACTAACTTCCAACTGAGTAGATCTCCGACAGTATCCTCGATCAAAGGTTCGGCTAGGTGACGGAATAATTTACTGTGAATATAATTCGTAGCAAGAATCGTGGAGTTCATCAAAACCGGCTACTTCATCCACATTATCCGAGAACATGCGGGATAAGGCATCCGGCACTTGGTGCAAGGCACCTTTACGGTGGATAATTTCCATATCATATTGCCCTAAACGCAGTGCCCATCGTGCTAATCTACCGGTGGGATCGCGAAGATTTTTCAACCACCGGAGGGAACTATGATCTGTTATAACAGTAAAGTGTGTCCCTTCTAAATACTGTCGGTATTTCTCAACGGCCCAAATAACTGCCAGGCATTCCAGTTCAGTAGCCGAATAATTACGTTCAGCTTTTGATAAGGAACGAGAGCCACAGGCAATGATTTTCTCTTCCCCGTCGTGTTCCAGAGTTAACAGCGCGCCTAGTCCTGTAGTACAGGCATCAGTCTGTAACGAAAAAGGCAATTCAAAACGAGGATGAGCTAAAATAGGAGCCGTGGTTAAAGCCGTTTTCAATTTTTCAAAGTCTTGGTTCTGATCCTCTCTCCATTCGAAACGGACGTTTTTATGCGTCAGTCGAGTGAAGGGTTCTACCATTTCCGAAAAATTTGGTATGAAGCGTTTATACCAAATCGCTATGTCGTGTAACCGTCTTAACGCCTTTAGATCTTTGGGAACAGGATATTCGGGGATGGCCCGGACCTTTTCTGCATCGGGCTTTAAACCTTCTGTATCTACCAAATATCTTAAATAGCGGACGCATCTGCGATAAATTCGCACTTATCTCTGTTGACTACCAGGTCAGCTTCAGAAACTTTACGAAGTATTTTCTCGAGGAATTCCAAATGTTGCTCAAATGTCTCAGTTACTATTATTAAATCATCGAGATAAGCAAAGACATTTGGCTCCATCTCGAGGCCGATTAATTTGTCAACCAACCGCTGAAAAGTAGTGGGGGCGTTAGAGAGACCGAACGGCATCACATTCCATTGAGGCCTTTACCAGGTACCGTGAAAGCAGTAATTTCTTTACTATCGGCAGCCATCGGAATGTGATGATACGCACTTTTTAAATCAATTAAACCCGGGCGGTCCGCCGGGGAAGGCAAGACTCGAGTTACTAGATCTTCTACTATCTGTCTCTGTTCGTCTGAAACCTCGGCGATAGCTGCACATGAGGCAGGTACAGAGGCAGACTTTGTAAATCTTCCACTCTCACCAGACGGCAGCGACCAAGGTGCAGTATCGAAAGAAATTACGAACTGAAAATCTTTAAGAAAATCCATCCCTAAAATACAATCGTAAGCCAAACAAGGCATCAAACGGGCATTCACGGAGCGAACAATTGATCCGATACGAATATCCAAAGGGACTTTACCGCGGATCGTTGCCTGCGAGCCATCAGCCAGCTTAGCGACCGAAGGGATTAGATTCTGCTCATCTCCTGACATGGAAGAAATAGTTTTCTCGCCCATATACTTATGCATAGAACCACTATCCACTAATGCCGAATAAGACGCGGTCCATATCCGCATAGGCAGGAAAAACGGCGATTCGATTGGAGAGTCCTTAGTGGAGGCGCAATACTCGCATGCACATGCTATTTCAGATTTTGGTGGATCTAATAGTTCGAAGGGAGCGACCGTGATCCCTACCGATGCCCTCACCGTCGGTGACCCCGGAGCGCACGGCGTTCAACGTAGAGTAGTTTTTTTATTTTTTAGGTAAGCTTTATTGATGCCTGTCTTACCTATTTTAGCTATACAAATTACATAGAAATATTAGTGAATATAGGAGGATTCTACAACGGTTTAGATGTTTAGATAACATTGTTTCGTGTATGTAAAAATAATTTGGTACGCTTTTACATTAGGTTCACTTATAAACATTTCAATACACAGCGGATAGCAGACGGAAGCTGACATTAATTTTTGGTCGTTGTATAGTGAGTATTGCCAAATAACATGGTTCAGATCTTCTTGTTCACTACCGCATTTACATTTGGGTTGGGTTGGGTTGGGTTAGGTTTGTTAATTATGCGTTTTCGATATAGTGATTCGGCGAGATTGCAGTGTGATTAGCTCTACAACGATTTATAGTAGTAATGAGAGCTCTATTCAGATTTTCGTTGACATATTTATACCACGCTAAAGATTTATTTGAAAAATAATACTCAAATTATATTCTTCCTTTGGTGGCCCCTTGTTTTATCGAGTGTTCTATTGTGCGTGCCAGTGCCTCTTTTTTGTAAATTTGAAAGAAGTCTGTGAAAGGCAATTTAGTTATAGCGCACTCATCGGCATTAGTTGCTGCTTTAGTAAGTCTATCGGCTTCCTAAGAAAAGAATGAGAGAAAACAAGGAAGTCGTGTCCAAGGTTTTGGATAACTATATCAAGGGCAGCACTCAGAGCGATACATTCCGCAGTGAATATAGAAGCTCTATGATCAATGCTTTTAGCGACTTCGAGTTGAAGTTAAGGACAAAAGCATGAAGAGCCCACATGATTAGCATTATGAATTTTGCTTCCGTCAGTGTATATCTCAATGGCATTTTGGTTTTTAACAAAATTATTGAAACTACAGATGGTTTTGACGGGATTTTTTTTATTTCGTTCTTTGAGTGATTTGCCGAATTCTATTTCGGTAGGTATAATAGTGAAAAGTGTCTTGAATTTGTGATTGTATGAGTTATAACCGTTAAAACAAATTATTGATTTATTAAGGCTGAGGACATTTTTAATACAATTATATACAATATTACTTTCGTTTTTTGCATATTTTTCTGTCGTGTTACAATAACGAAGAAATTTGAGTGAGAAAGAGTTTGAGTTCGAACAAACTTTAGTTAAATAACTTTGTAATAAAAATTGACTACGATTTATTATTGAAGGCAGTTTTGTTTCTGCTAGCAGTATATTTGTGGGTGTGGTGATTCTGTACCCAAAATCAGCGCGAATGGCAGAATATTGAATTTTTTCAAGTTTATTAAGTAGGTGCTCTTTTCGGTGGGAGAAATATACAAAGGATCCGTAATCGATAATAGATCTCACATAATTTTATAGATCGTAATCAGCGTATCAGGGCTAGAGCCCCACCATAAACCCCGTAGAAACTTAATCATGTTCAGTCCCTCGTACATTTATTAATTATGTTCTGAATCTGTGTTGAAAAAGACATATTGTAGTAAAAAAATATTCCAAGAAAATGCGCCGTTCGTTCTGATTTTATAACGTGTCCATTGATTATGATTTCTGTGTTGCCTGGAACTATGTTTAATGTTGCTGTTAAAATGTATGAAGACTGTTTTTGTAGGAGAAAGGTCAAACCCAGTTTTACGTAGATTTATTCTTATTTTTTCGATAACGTTCTAAAGTATTTTTTTGTTATTTTTTAATACTTTCAATTTAATAAATACTACGAGGTCATCCGCGAATTGTAAGGTTATTACTTTTTTAGAAATATTATCTGTGATATGTGATACATAGAGCAGATATAACAGAGGGCTGAGCACTCCTCCTTTCAGAACACCCTTGTATACTATTCTAGCAGGATCTTCATTATATTGTGAATAGATAAAACGTGTATGGGTTAGGTGTTTGACGAAAGCTAGAATGCTGTTAGGGCAGTCAATCGATGCAAGTATTTCAATTAGAATATCTGAATTCACGTTATCAAACGCCGCTTTAACATCTAAAAATGCAGCCAATACTTCCGCTTTTTCGATGAAAGATTCCTCTATTTTCAGTTTTAGTGTGACTAAGCTGTCTTGACAAGATTTGCCCTTAAGGAAGTCGTGCTGTGAAGGTGGAATGAAGTTATTGACCTCCGCCCACCACTGTAACCTATTTTTAATTATTGTTTCCAGCAGTTTACAAAAACAAGATGTCAAAGAGATAGGGCGCAAGCTTGTGCTATCCACTTTCGGTATAAAATGCACGAATGAATTTTTCCAGTCCTGTGGGAAAACACTGCTTGAATACATGTGATTAAAAATGTCTAATAGCAATAGTTTAAACTTAGGAGTCATTGAGTTAATGACTTCGAAATCAATACCATCCAAGCTCGGAGCCGAATTATTGTTTTTATCTTCTAAGGCAACATTAAATTCTAAGAAAGAAAATTGAGAATCGAAGTGATTACTACTTTGGCTAGTGGCAACTTCATCCGGATTAGTTGGAACCCATGGAGGGCTAATCCTGTCAAGTACAGTTTCAATATTCTCTCTTTCTTGGAGGTTGTCTGAACAATGCAATGGCGTAATTTTGACTCATTTATTTTTTAATGTTCTGTATTTGTTCCACACGTATGTGGGGTTTGTTCTAAAATGGAGGTTTGCAGCAAAATATTTAAAATTGTCTATTTTTTTTGTTTAAATGTTCTTCTAGCAGTTGCACAAGCTTTTTTGTAATTTATCCAATCTTCTGGAAGATTCGAGAAATCAACCTTTTTTTGCAGCTGTACGTACTCTTTCTACTCGATCGCATTCGGAGTTCCACCAAGATACCGGGTTATGATTTTTCTTTGTTTTGTGGTTATTTCTTTTTTGGGAAGTGCTTGTTTGCAAAGTTTCTGTGACTGATCTTACGAGTTTTTCATATTTACCAATCGGATCAAGGAGTTCGTATTCTGCTTTAAGGAATTCGGAATAATCTTCATCTAACTCTTTGTTAAATTTCGTCCAATTTGTAAGTTTCGTTTTTATTTTAAACGATTTTTTTACATATGTGTGCTTTACAGTATTACATACTACTTTAATGGGATAATGATCCGAACCACAGGTCTCATTCAATGCTTTAACGCTAATTTTTTCCGCGAAATTTGTAGATGAAAAAATCAAGTCAATGTTAGATTTAAGTATTCTTTGCGAGTCTATGCAGGTGTTCGTGTCAAAAATATGAAGAAAAAGATTGCTCATATCTATAAAATTTTGAAGTCTTTCTCCATTTAAATCTGTATTTCTACAGTTCCAAGATCTATTATGGGCGTTAAAATCGCCTAATAGTAAGCAATTTTTCCTGTTTACTGTGTTGTTAATTATTAAATTCCAGTCATTTTGCGAGAGAATAAGACCGGGGGTTCTATAGCACGCTAGAATATCAAGGGGAGGAGGTATACTATTTAATTTTATTCCGCACATTTCTACCGACTGATCGGGAATTACAATGTTAGAAATTTCTACGAATGCTAAATCTTTGCGAATTAATAACAGTATACTCCCTCCCCTAGTATATTCCCTATCTTTACGAAAGGCAACAAAATCGGGAAAGTTAATCGCTATATTTGGCCTCAACCAAGATTCTAGGCATATTAAAATATCGCATTCTTTTTATAAAGCTTCAATGTTGAATATGTGCTGTCGTACACTTCTTACATTCCAAAATATTATTTTTAATGTGTGTATTACTGATACGGATTGTCTACTCGAAGCCATTAATCTTCCGCGTTGCTAGATTCTTCACTGAAGGACATTTCTGTTGACGTGTTTCTCTCTCTCGTAGTGCTTCTTCTTCGAAGGTTTTGTTTCACATCTTGATAAGTATGCGCCCGATATGGCTTTTGAGGTTTCGCTCCAAAATATGCGGTGCTACTTCGACGAGCATGTTTATTAAAGCATCAGTATCTTGTGTATACGTCCGAGAGGTTTCAAGTATGTTTATGTTATCGTAAGCCTCATATAGAAATTCTGATAGGCATTCTAGGTTTAGTGGAAAATTCTTGGAATTCTCCTGTATAAATTCCTTGGCCAGCTCTAGTTGTAATTATACTGTATTTAAACTTATTTCGGATCTTCTTTCTTCTTTTTTTGGTTTCTTAATGATTTTCTTGGCTGTTCGATTAGTTGTCGAAGAGGTGTCATTGTATGAGGAGGTATTGCTGGACAATGCTCTTTTAGGGCGTGGCGGTGGTGGCATTGTTTTAGTAATTGTTTCTATATGATCTGTAAATTCACTTTCCTTGTTACTTGCACCATATGTGGACGTTTCTGCCTTTACAATTTCTTCCCTTTCAGTCACCTCATCTGTTTCCAGCGAGGTACGATATGTGGGTAAGTCAGTGACGTTCTTACAGTATCTAGCTATATGGCCCTCTTCCTTGCATAGAAAACAGGTGATCTTTTCAGTGGAAAAATAGATCCAGTAAATTGTATCATCATAGACTATTTTGATTGACGCTGGTAGTTTCGTAATATCTTCAGGGATTATATAAGCTTGTCTTCGGAAACTAATGATATGTGTATATCCAGGTTCATTGTTGCCAGCTCTGAGACATGTAATTTGTGACATGAGAGTACATTGGATATAATTATTCTCTTTGCTTTCGATATGTACGGTTTTATCGGGATAAGGTATTCTCCAATACTTAACTTGCTTTCATTGTCTATGAGATGTATGACTGTGTCCTTAGAATTGAGAAAGAAACATACTATACCTTGTGAGACGCATGAAACGGCACGTATTTTTTCTGGGCCTATTTGTTTTCCTAAAGCAGGAGTATATTCGCGAACTGTAAAGCTTCTTATTGTGTCTATAATGATGGCTTGGTCCTTTGACATGTGGGGAAATTCTTGAGCCACTTGCGCGTAAGACGCTTTGGCCGAAGTTTTTTGACTTGGTTGATTCATTGTAATGGTTTTTGAAGACTAAACAGGAAAGCGCTCCTGTAGTAACACTGTTCTACGTTTTCACTGTATTGAAAGTGCGGCGAAGCCGCCTTTTCGTACCTTTTATTAACGCGCAATAATAAAATCTACTTTTCTATTACATTCGAGTTATATAACACTTTGCACACGTAAACACAAACGAGGAGCGAAACGCAAACACGTCCGTTCTCGATCACGATCAAACGCGAACTCGAACGAGTAGTTACGTCAGGTACTGCCCACCAATAGCACTTCAAATTTTTCTTATCAGACGTCTCCTACTGCGATTTAATCGCAGGGGGTGTTTGAGTTGGAACAATCGCCTTTACCTCTGAAGTAATAGAGGCATTCCCTTCAGATTGAGGGTTTGCAGGCAGTTTATTTATTGACGACGCGGCTTGGGTAATTGTGATGTTCGCGGGTGAGGGAGATTTTAATGAAGAATTTTTAACTTTTACATTTCTTCTATTTCTATTCTGATTTGGCGGGGTTGGGTTGGGTTGAAATCGTGTAGTTTGAACAGGTAAAACTATTCGCCTCAAAAGCCGCTGCAACTGCCACAGATTTATTATTTGCCGTCTCGTTATAAGCATGTTCGGGAAATAGAGAATCTCGAGGCGAAGGGAGAGACCTATACTCTTGGCTTAACAATCGAGCCGCTTCTAATTGCTCCCCTTTTGCTTCTAGTTCCTCTAAGGTACTAATCTGATCTCTCTATTTTCAAACTGTAATTCGGGTGCAAATTTGCATAGGCAAACTGTTCCTCAAGCGAGTATGAGGGGGAGACATAATTCATAATATGTCTCAAACCCACTAAATAATCGGCAATTGCTTCATCGGGACCCAGCATTAGTCGTCTAACTTCTTCGCGAACACAAAGCTGAAAATTCACCCCCCTGACAAAAGGTGAGGCAAAGTGTCGAGAAGATCTAATTCTGTTAATCTAGTACCCGGTCTACACTCATTGACGCGTAGCAGAAATTCTTCCGCACTGTGATCGCACCTGCCAACAAATTGTAACTTCTATTTTCTAACTATTTCGCCTGCATGAGACGTCGTGGAAGAAAAACGAGGGGAATTTAATTCCGTATTATTGTTACGTGCCAAGGTTTCGTACTGGGGGCCGTAGTTTACAGGCATCGAAGGCAAAGTCGGTATCCCTCGAGTAGATGTTTCGTCAAGGAGGACGTTCGGCAAGGAAGGTAACCTTCTTCCTAACGAGCCCTGGCTTAAAGTAGTCGTCGGAATACCTATCGGTGAACTAACAATCCGTTGAATTTCTCCCACAGTAGACGTTGCAACATAATCCCTTATCGTAGAGTTTGCGGCCCTTGTCGTATTAATCAAGGAGTGATGTCCTATGAACGAAAAAGGCTCTGAATAAGGTGGCACGTATCCAGCCTGCGTCGGCGTTCCCGTCGCAAAGGTATCAGCTCGCAATAATGAAATATCTCCCGACATAAGAGAAATACTACGTACACCCGGCCTGTTATTAAAAACATTAGTATACCGAGCTTCACTAACTGTAGGGACGGTCGCAGACGTGGTTGTCGTACGTATATTCGCTTGCAGAGCTCCGCTATAGGTTACCTGCATGCAAGTGGATAGCGAAAGCTGCGAGGAAATCGTCGAGAACGGCAAACTACCCACTGTGATAGGCACAGTTCCATGTACGGGTACGGATTGCGATGTTACTAGGTCGGCAGCGGAAGAAGGCCCAGGCAAAGGTGCGGAGTCGCTCGCGGTCCAGAACAAGTTCGCATTAAGCTGTCGCCTGAGCTGAAACCTCACTAATCTATATTGGCGTTCAGCAACCGATCCTTCCTGATTAATGGCTAAACATCTTAACGCGGCATTCAAATCCTGCTCGTCGAGACCATCTACCCACTCAACAATTGCATCACTGTCTTTCGCTGCCATTACTTCTGCAAGATTGTTGTACGTTGCGCAGAAAGAAACGATATCCCGATGTACACTATACACGCCACAACCGGCACCGCAACTATTAACGAGCAAAATGTTGAACTTAAATAATGACGGCATGGTTCCTCAACGACCGTTATTTTATAAACCAAAAGAAAGCGTGCGATATCAGATTTATTAATTTTCAAAAAAAAAGAAAAAAAATCATACCTAATAGATTTATTATCTCGCACGGTAAATCACTTGCATTTACTTAGATGTTAGTAGAGATAATTGGTATTGAATTTTAAACAAAGTGAAGCTTATCAAAAATAAATATTATATATTATCAAAAAAAAAATGTTAGCTACTCTTCTTACATTTAAACGAGATAATAATAAAAGAAATGCATATGATCATAGCTCTTACTTTATAAACAAAATAATTTATTGAATCTTATTCAACCGCAATTTTTGTACAATCTAAAATTCTACTATTTCCGTCAACAAATTCTTACCATTGAAAACCATTTTTAAAAAGCACGATTCAAAAAAAAGTTTTTAAGCTTAAAGGAAATTTTTTAATTTCCGCAAAATTACATACGTAATTGAAAAGACAACCAAAAAAAGAAAATTCTCGGCGCTCAGCGTCCGACGGCCGTCGACAGGCAAAATGTGCGATACAAAGGCAACGACGGGTCTCGCGCGCGAGCTATTTATCGGGGCCGACTTAAATTTGCCACTACGTATCTAACGCATGGGAGCTTATTCAGGCATATACTTTGTCCTAAATGTTTAGATAACTATACCCAGAAAGAACCGGGAGAGAGAAAGAGCGAAATTAAATTTCGTAGAAAAAAAAAACAACACGCACACAACGAATCTCGCTAATACCTTGGATATCACGCCTTCATTAAACACAATGTGACGTTGTGTGAGCTTTTTCGTTTAGCTAAAGATACGTCGACAACTTACTTGGCAAATTCAAACGGGTGCGCGAGTGAAACGTGATGTGTCGAAAGCGCACTGAGGCTCCAGATCTCCCCAATGTATGCGGCCGACCGGCAAGCCGCACCCTGGCAACACACGCGGAGAAATGACGTGGAAACACTGCCAACGATACAGGTCCTCCGGGTGGGCGCTTGGCTCGCCACGCGTTACATTCTTCACTTATATACACTTACGCTCACGGTTTCCATCCTGGAGCACGTTTACCCCTCGCTGCAGGTCCTGCTGGTGAATCGGGAAGGCACAATTCGCGGGAGTCAATTAATAGCGCAATTTTATTCGCGACCCTCCGGTGTATAAAGAAACACTTATAGCTAATACCTTGGACACAATGCGTATGGTTAATTAAGCACGCACCACGCAGTCTGGGTGTTCGGCCGATTTTGGCAACGGCGACTGTCGATTGACGACGCTCTCTTTCTCCCGCTCCTTCTTTCTCTCTCTCTCTTGTACGCGCTCTCTTCCTAATTGTCGCGTATAGGGCAATAGAGTGGTCTGCGCGCGGGACTGCTTCGCGCGCGCATAGGGAAAAGGGTTGCGCGTCCTGCGCGATTAGGGTCTCGCGGTCGATACGGTTATCGGCGCTACAGGCAGCCGATTAACGGACGTTGCATATTTTAAAATGCGAGCAACTTGCCCGTTCCAAGCCGCGCTCGTTTGACCGAAAATAAAGCTTATGTAATATATTTGTAAATAGATTTTATATCTGTGTATAAATGTTTATATGTAGTAGTGTTATTCGAACGTGAGATATGAATTCCCACTACTCCTTGCAATTATAAATATCTTTATTTTAAGTTTAAATTCTCGTCGAGGCTGTTACGTCCTCTGACGTATTAACTAATATTACATCAGTGATTTTTCGGCATTGAAAACGATGAATGTAAACAAAAACAATACGCGAGCGTCTCGTTACAAGTATGTCATGCCAGTCAAAGGAATTCGCTATCAGCATTTTTCGGGAGTCCGAGATACTCGATGTGTATTTCGACACCAG
>JAWWEQ010043563.1:0-17448 GCA_035583055.1 Torymus tubicola | reverse complement strand
GTAGCTAATTACTCACGTGAGTATTTCTTTGGTTCGTGTTGCGGTACATATACATACACCGGAGGTTTAATTAAATTTACGGGGTAATTTAATTTGAATGTTAAACGCTCCTTTTTTCCACTGCCTCTCGTTCTCTCTCAAGGGCCATGCGACCGGGCCAAAAGAGCATGAGGCGAACCTTTTACATTGTGCGCTGTTATCTTCTCGCTCACTCGTGTATGTGTGTGTGTGTACTTACAACCATACAGAGAGATTTTTCGTATGGTATATATATACACGGGGCATGTTTTTTTCACAAGGTTGGCCGTGAAATACTATATATATATATATGTATTCTTTTAGTGCGCTGTGTTCAAACGTTCTCACCGCGAAAGCTAACACGCCGCTGGGTTCATTATCGCAATTATTTAAGAAAAGTGAGAGACAGTGCGCGGTACTTATACGTTGTTTTCTTGCCGAATGTATACTTTTGATTGAATTTTTCTGTCCGCTCGCGCTTTTAATATTAATACCGCGTGATGGATGTGCAGTTGCACGATTTATGGTTTGGAATGGTTAAAGGTTTGAATAAGCATGCGCCGTATATTTTAATTCTTTTCGGACGTTGTGTGCATATATATATATATATAAGGATGGAGCGAACGGATGTAAATTAATATCTCAGGTATATTGGAAGTGATTTTTAAGGCTTCAGATGAAAGTGTATGGGGTAAAGGGAAGGAGGCGAGAAGTTAATTAAGTTTTTTCTTTCAATTTGTACATTTCTCATGAGGCAGATACTGATAGCTTACACTTATAGTGGTATCGTGCATATTGAGGAAATTAAAAATATAAATGAAACTTATTGAATGATAGTGTGTGTATGTGTTTGCAAACACGAGATATATATTGTAAGGGTCTTTGACTGCAATGTAGCTTTTTTAAATGTCACTTAAAATTTAATTTAGTTTGTATACAAGTAAGTATTTATTTGGTTGATTTATAAATCACTCATTCTAATTATTGTATGTATTATAGTAGTAATTAAATGAGATCTATAAGTGTACAGGTATTTCATAAATCTTTTTTAGAACTTTTTAGTGTTAATAAGTAATGTAATTGGTTGGAAAATTAATTAATGCATTGAAAAATTTATTTTGTCGTGTGACACTTTACGTGGGATTTTCCATTGGGAATTTGGCGCAGTATTTATTATATCGTTACTTAAAAATTCTTCATGTCGATTTTGTCGAAAGTGTAAAAGCGCGCTATCGGGCAAAAAGCTACATTCGGCATTAAAATTAACTTTAATTATTTTAATGAATATAAATGCAAAAATTACACTTGAAATCAGAATTAAATTCCTTGTAAGTGAAAGGTTTACGTAGAGAAGTATATTTTACTCAAATGATATTATTTGTAAAACTGCAATATTGTGTAATTAGAGGCATAAAATTAAAGGTCCATTTAATGCTATGCCTGAGTTCAATTTAATAATGCACATTTAAGATTTTTTATGGATTGGAATTCTTATATTATTGACACTGTATATTCCTTTTTTATATACCGTTAATTTTATTGCTATTTAATATGGAAGTATACGACACATGACGAACGAATTTTTCAATTTTTTGCATATATTAAAACAATATAAGTTTCAAAATTAACGAAATGCAAGTATATAACATAAACTATGAATATGAATATAAATTATTGTATTTATTCGATTTATCTTCAAATAACACTTTTTAACAATGTGAGAATTGAATTTTTTATCATCTTTGAAAAATGTAAAGTTAAATTTTACTTTTTTAATCGCTATATATTATAGTCATTGATTCAATTTTACTTCATAATAATTTTATTCGGGATGACAATTATTGTGGTAGGGTTCACTTACTACTTCTTATATAATATGTATCATTTTGAATTTAAAACAAATGTAACGTTGATCTCTGACGATATAAGGTGGAATTCACTCAAAGTTGACCAAATACAAGTTTTTTTTTTGAGAAAATGCTTATCAGGGGCTGTTGTATTAACTCAGTGAAATGTTGAAATGTAGGTCATGGATCTGGATGGATGGAATAATCGCTTTCTGAAGTTGTTTTTTTTTTTAATTATTCAGTTTAAATGATGTATCATATATACATTTGTTTGTATTTTATAGCTTTATATTTATTGAATTGTTTCTGAATTGTGAAATTTTTAGAAAATATCACGCAGAGGGTACGTAAAAATCAAGCCGTTTTCTGAGAGGATGATTTTACGTATGCAAAATGTAATATATATAATCATCGCGACAAGAATCACCGTTACTTAATTCATTTTTATATGTTTTATTCTTAACAAATAACAGATCGATATCATCTTTCCTTAATTTCTTATTCTACCATCCCGTACCGTAATAAAGTAATTATTTCAATTATTTCCTTTTCAAGACTTGTAATTTTCGCGAGTACATTTTGAGTATAATTAAAGTAATTGCTGGAAGCTGGCCTGAATTTTAATATTATGTATAGTAAGTTGTATAAAATAATCTGCGGATGTGCAATCTACTGCATAATATATTAGGTCAGTCTTCAAATAATACTTTTTTTTTTATTTAAACTATGTATACTCTTACTCGTGGCCTGTCTGGGTGATGAGCCCAGAAAGGTGCACAATGAAATATTATTACAACCTCGTTATACTTAAAGAAACTAATTGTTTTATTTAAACGTGGTCTATGTGTGAGAGAGAGAGAGAGAGAGAGACTGATCGTCGATGCTTCCTCTCGGCTGACGAGGTGGTAGCCTCGTTGTCTCTCTTTAGCTAGTCGTTGCTTCGTGGTGTGCTAATTTGGCTTTTATAGTAAAAATCACCTCAGCCCCCTCTTCTTTCCCTCACCTACCGATCAGGCTATCACTGCAGAATCTCCAAACTTCGTCTATAGCTACTAAGTCCCTGTGTCAGCTTTTTGGCGTCTCGTAAATATCGCTGAATCGCGGTTACCGCCGCGACGCGTCGCTTCGTTTTCGTGCTTTGACTATGTCTATGAGGTTATTACACGTATCAGTACTTATACATAGTAATTTGTTAATAACATTTAGCTTAATAATACATACTTTATTAGCATATAATTTGAGAAAATACTATTTTATACATATTAAATTTCGTAAAGATATGTAGAAATATTGTAGTATTAGTAAAATATAAAGTTACATCGTAAGAATAAACATTTACTATAAGGTTCATCCGGTCAAAGAGAACACAGATTATACAGATGTAACAAACTGAATGTAGATATAGAATGATCTATGTACAAAGATATATGTCTCACGTGAAATTTTAAGCTGAACATCTCGTTTGAAATAGCTACGACAGTTAATACACCTCATTAATAACCTACTGCATTAATTGCATTCATATAATTAAAAATAATTTTTAACAAAATCTATAGAGTGACTAACCCCCTGCTTAGGTTCGGGATACGCAAGTATTGGTGATAATAATTAAAGATGTGACTCGAGGGTTGGTTTTTTTCTTGCTCTATATCCCTACTAGAAATTCGTCTATCATGAAATGGACAGAATCAATTAACAAATGGGTAGGAAAAATGGCCAGTTAATCGTCAGCGATGCAACGCTTTTTCTTCCATTATATGCCCATTTAATAGATTGGCACTAAAATGACATAACCTTAAAATTTTCTTTTTAATTATTTCTCTTACAAATTAAACATTAAATTGAATGATATATAACTTTAACGGATAGCTTCCTTCAATAACATAATAATATAAAGGCCAGAAAAATATTTACGAAAACCCTTTTAGAGATATTTCGAAAACTTTCTTTTTTGTCATTATTTTCTGTCTCTCTCGCTCTTCTCCAATATAACTAGACTTCTACTACCCATCATCTAACAAAAAAACTGTCCAACATTAAAACATCTTAAATAGATAAGAACTAGCTTGTGCCAATCTACGATAAACTCATTCTACTTTTCAATCTAGAAAATGGAAAAAAGAAATACCTATGTCATAGCCATCGGTAAAATAAATACCCAGTTATTAGCTATAAAATGTTTTGGATTTCCACCAGGGTATACAACAAGTTGAATCTTTGATATCTTGGTAACTTGATTTTGGCTTCGTATAGTGTGTTCTCCACTGCTTACCATCCGTTTAGTATTATTGTCTTGCGTGTTAATTTTAAAATCCTTGCTACTTGATGTTGTACCTCTCATATCCAACGCGAGATTTCTTCCTGCACTCTGGATATCCTTTTAATAGAGTTTGTCCAATAGTATGATTGAGGAAATCCTTACTCTGTTTTTCATATCCTGGCATAATCTTTCTAGTTGAAATTTCAATCGTTTGCATTCTTTAGTGTAGTAACTTCTCTAACGCTACCTTTAATATACTCAAATAGAAATAATTAATTAACATTTCCCACGCAGCTATTGCGTATATACTGTCAACGGCTACGTTTACCCCACCTCAACGTGGTACCGCTCCGCAAACGCTTTCATGATTTCCGGTTCCTACAGTCCCACGATTGGTTACGGTTGAGTCCAACGTGGCCTCACCTTGTATAGAAGCCATCGAAAAGTCTTCCTCTTTGAAGTTTTCCGCGTCGCTGTTATTCTGGTTCTTCTTGAAGTTAAATATTTTGATTTTAAAGTGATCTGACAGCAGTTGCATTACTTTTTTTTTATTTTCATGATTGACTGCGTTGATTATATTTGCAAATTGACGTCACGGCGAAAATTATCAGCCTTAACAAATCTTTTAGTAATTTTTGCGAGGGATGTAACTTTTTTTAGCTACATAATCGACATTCATTTGAAGATAAGCTGTATTATAATTTTCAATAAAAAGATTATTTAGAAAAACTAATTTATTAAGAACGTGCACCTATAAAATTTCTATAATATAAAAGTAATAAAGAATTTACTTTACTTGAAGCTGCATATTATAAAAAAGATAACTGGCTTCATCTTTCCTTCCTTCTTTTCGTCCTTCCTGACAGCAGGTTGCTAAAACACGCACGATTCGGAATTATAGTAGACTTATTATTTCACAATGAAAAACCTACATCTACTACCAAAATGTTAAGTGTGAAGGGTATGTTCTTTTATTCCTGGCTTCACCGAGTCACTCGTCCGCAGAAGTTGATTTTAATGAAAAAAAATGTAATCATGACGATTAACATATTTATTTATTTAAATTAGATCAAATAGATTTACAGAGGATAACATTCTATACAATCCTGCAGAGATAAACACGATTATCTGTTTGCAAATATAATTATAAAAAAAAGATAAAATAAAAAATCAAATAAAGAAAAATTATAAAATAACAGCCATCATGTTATAAAATATATAATATTAGCGTACAAAAAAAAAACAACAAAATAATATAACAAAACATTTTAACAGTGCTTTTTATTCAGCATTTTAATTTTTTTTAGATGTGATCTTTTACTAATGCGATTGCTATATTGTATAGTAACATCTAATGCAGTTAATTATCGTGGTAGAATAAATCAAAACACTTAAATAATTAATATATCAGTTAGATAAAATCAACACAAGATTGTTAAGCAAGCCATATTATATCATGATAATATTATATATTGTAATTTTGCATATGTATATTTTAAAAGAATTTTGATGCATAACCTTGTTTATATATATACATTACTATATAAAATAAGGTATAGGCATGAACAAATATGACATTGTATAGTACTTGTATTGTATTGTAGCTACCATATTTTTGTCCCAGTATTGATGTGAAATAATAATACAGAATTAATTATTTGTGACTTATTTTTTTTAGCTGAATATGCGTAAAAGAGATGTAAATCCTAGTTGTAAGTATAAATGTAAGTCCACGGCATGCGTGAATTGTAAGCGGGTATGCGTGTCTTTCTTATGGGTTGATGGTTCATTGACCATAGACTCCGAATTTGTGTGCAGCCTGCAAGCAAATAAACAATATTTACTAAGATTAATCTTATTTATAAATAATTGCGAACACTTATAATTGGTTCCATAATTATTTTACGTTTCCCAAATGAAGGAAGAATGAACTCGTTAAATTAATAGAAAGAATTAATACGAAAGATCAAAAGAAATCGGCCGAGGCGAACAACGGGTGAGAATAGATACATTTATAAATTATATTAATGTTTATGTGGATGCTTTTTATTTTATCCGGCATTAAATGTCAATTAATAATTATAGAGCTAAAATAATGACTTGATTATAAATGCATGTACATTAGTACTTGTAAATTAAGGATTTCATGAAGAAATATCGTTAAGCATGCCACGTAATTTTCATATAGAATTACAACCATTAATCATCAAGTACATCATTTACATATGAAAATATGAATTACTTTGTAAATTTAAATGGATGAGTAATTTTGCAACATAAATAAATCATTGAAATCCGCTGATTTCTTCTTATTAAGGTTGAAGTGAATGAAATCTTAATGCACAAATTAACCTTCTGAAAAATTGCACTGGCAAAAAAAGTGTTGCGAGTTAAAAAAGAAAACGGTGTGACCGAAGATTTATAAGCAGCAAAGATCTGTTCGCGATAACTCATAACTTTGCGGTAAGCTGACGATTGTTGTAGAGCCGAGAACAATGATTACTTTTTGTGTTAGGGTATATGAAAATATTTTAACTATTGGTCATAAAATAAAATGGTATTATTTTTGCTGTACAAAAACATAGTATCCATGAAGACCAAAAATCTCATTTTTTACTCACTTATACTTATTTTACGGTATCAAAAATTTCACATTTATACTCAAATATAAATATATTGACATACCCATAAAATGAAATTTTTTATTTCTTATAATAATTAATAAGATTGGTATCATTTTACATCTCAAATTTCTTAAGCTTCACACAGGTCCATTTTGCTTGTCTCACATCGCGATTACTCCTTTCCACGTTCACACACTTTTTTTTTAAGCAAAGTCGAAAAAAAAAGAAATTTAAATGAGATTGAAGAAAGGATCCCCCGTCGTGTATACGCGTGCACGCGTTTGCAAAGAGTGACAAATGTTTATGGCATAATTCACGCGCCGCGCACGCCGTTGCACCCGCAAAGGACAAAGACAAACAGCTCGTGCCACGCAACCTCGTACTCTCTCGCGCGCGTGCACGTATCCAAAAATCAAAAGTGACAACTGTAAAACGAGTAAATCATTTTAATTTCATCGAGTGCGCAAAGTTTGGTTGTGGAAAAATATGGACCGGAGGGTGAACGAAAACAGGAACATTTAACTAATATTTTTGAAATTAATACAGTATAGTTGAAATATTCAAAGCTAATTTAATAAATAACATTATACTTAAAATAATATAAATTTAATGTTGCTTTTGGTTTTGAAAATAAATAAATAATGAATATTAAAAAAATATTAAAAAACAGTACGAAACATAAAAAGGTGGGCGTGAATAAGTACAGAACCACTTGTAAATTATCGAAAAAGGATGACACAAAGAACAGGAGAATGCGATATCGAGAATCTTACCAGTTTCACATCAGCTATAAAGACAAGATCCAAACCTTTTATGACTGATTTTCAGTTAACCTACTTTACAGAATGTATACAGGCAGCAATAAAAACATCATATTTTAGATAATAATAATATTTTGATTTTTATTTATTTATCATTTTATTTGCTGTTATAAAGTTTTGTATTTTAACAATAAATAATATTTTCAAACAAATAAATGTATTCAAAAATTTTTTAGTCGACAATATTGTATTAACGTCATTAAAGAATAAATTAGCAGCCAAGACACTAACTATAAATATGAGATGCTAATTCTTAAAAATTCTAAGAGAGATTTATTTGTTTGTTTTTGACTACATTAATTCCATTGTTTAAATACTTATTAAAGCTTATTTTGACTAGATATAATATTGATGATCCGAACAAAATGTTGATGAAAAAAAAAATAAAGTATAAATAAAAAAATTCCAGTGTTTTTATTTCCGCAACATATAGGCGGGGGCCTTTTTTTAACAAACTTAAATTTCACAATCCTGATGATCTTGGTGTCAGTGTCACGTCCAAAAAAGGTCAAGTTGGCCATTATTTTATCAGACTACAAATGAATTAAGTACCATGAAATGCTTTTAATAATGGAGTTTTTTCCCAATCGTGAGATTATACATCAATGCTGAAAATACATTCGGTCACCTTCAAACCAGTGAAGTGACATAATTCTATTTATAAAATAAATTATTTCATACAAATGGGTTACTTTACTTTGACTTATTTAAATTTCTTTATATTGCATTAAGTACAAAATTTTATGAAAATATTTAACCACAACATTTGAGTTAATTTTGAAAAATTCATTTTAATGCTAATTGAAATCAAGACAGAGGAAGCAGATGAAATCTTGCGGTCTCACGGATATATAGTGTAGATCAAAGCGAACTGTTAAAATGAAAAAAAGAGCGAAACGAAAAATCGAAATAAAAAGATTACTGTGAAGACGAGTCCCGCGATCTTTGCAGCAAACATATAAAAAGATTCCGTTAAGTCTATTTTATCTGATTTCACAATTTTATATTTTACTTTAAAATAATATTGTAGTTGGGTGTTAGGCGCGCGATTACAAATATTCATAATTGCATGAGTTATGAAAATTATATGTAAAAAAAAGTAAGACCTTTATTGTTATACATCTTGTCTGCATTAATGTACAGTGAGAATGCGATAATGTTAGTTTATAATTAAAACGTAAATGCCATTTTATATGGCTAGCAGTATAGTTGAAGCACTTCTTATTTAAAAAATAATCCATTACTACACATATTTTATAATTCTGATAAAAAGACATCTTGTTTCATTTAATTTTTTAACGTTTTTAGTTTTTCCTAACCACGAATAACAAATTTATAAAATTAAGGATTTTCGTGCTTCAAATATTAACCTTTTCACTAAATGTAAAAAAAACTGTTTTATTCATATGAAAGTTACCTTATGAATAATATCAAAATATTGATCAAAAATTAATACCCTCTCTCTATATTTATGGTGCAACAATTAGAATAATTAATTCCAAAACTCTTTAATCTCTTCGTTAGAGAAATTTAAATAATATTTAAAATATCGGGGATTCCCCATTTTTTTTATATAATCAAAGCACAACCGTTACTCATGTCGTCATAAGGTTCTTTTGCCGAAATTCCCCACCTATCGTTGTAACAAAGAGAAGAAAAAAAACACACACACACACAACGACAAGAATCTTATTGAATTTCACCTTCGTGAACCCCCTTCTTTCCGTACATATATAACAGCCGCCGCAGCGTATACTACCATATAATAGAAACCGAAATCCGAAAACGAGCATCCCGAAATGTAAGGTGTATAAGTGGCCGCGCGGCGACGACAAACCACCAAGCGACCTACATCAAGGCTTTCCGAGCCCTTTCGCAAACCCCACAGAAGCCTGTCTGCTCGTCCAAAAGGAGCCCCACAAGCGCTAAAATATGCGCATAATGTATAAGAGCACAGTGTTCGTCGTCGTCGTCGCGCGTCCCTCTATTATAAACTCTCGCGCGCGCGCACGGCGCATATAGGCTGCAACCAGCAGCAGCAGCAGCAGCAGGCGCTTATGCCTGAGCGTATATAATACATACGATACCTTACACTCAAGTTCCTGCGTCTTTGGGGGCCTGTAGTGTAGCTAAGGCCCCTAACGGTATCCATGGAACTTGTGTTGAGGCGCGCATGCGCGCACAGGCCCCGGGGCGCGCGGGCCTTATGGTGGGGAGGCCGTATGTAGGTCTCGCGCTGCTATTGGCTAGAGCTCGAAAACCGTGGACCGTAAAACGCGTTGCTGCTGCTGCTGCTGCTGTTGCTCATGCCGCTGCCGCGCTGTTGCGCTGTGTGCTGCTCCTTTTTCAACGCGCGAGCTCGCTCTGTTGCTGTCTCTTTTTATCTCGCGCTCATTAGAACCGCGGCGAGCTGCGGCTGCTTTATTTGTAATTATTTCGGGTATGTACGGGTGGATGTCTGTGTGTACACGTGTGTGTGTGTATGTGTGTGTGTGTGTGTGCGTGTGTGTCTGAATGCCACAGTGGCAAGATTTTCGGAGTAATTCGGGGAGTGATTTTTAAGAACAAAGAAGGACTTTTACGATATTTTTATTGGAATTGTAGCAGCGGGTGGCTGATTGTTTTGCGAATGATTTGCGTGTATATGCAGATATCGAGAGGATTTTGGCGGATTTTTAGTGCTTTTTTATTAGGCTACTTTAAGCTTCCGTATGGCCGAGAGAAAAATGTCGAAGATTTCTCGATTATCGAGGAAGGAATCAATAATTTGGGCTTGCCACTTTATTGTGGTTGTTTTACGAATAAAACTGAATTGTAATTAACATTGACACGCGGTTGCTTGAAGAAAAGAATAAATTATCTTTTTTACATGCAGTACGAGAAATTTTGATCGCTGAAACGTATACTTTATACCATTTTATTTTAAATTTATGACATATTTATACAAAATTGAACGTAGATTTGCGTAAAATGTAAAGATAAATATTCTCAAACCGCATATATGAATCTGTATTTCATTTGCTTTTTAAAAGTCAACTAAAATCTTACGCAGCTTTAGTTGTGATCTGCAAATATCTTATTTGAATTTTCTTTTCTTGTTTTTTTTTTTACATTTATATATAAAGATATTAAAAAAGATAATAGTCCTTCACTTTTGTTCAGCTTTTATAATTCAAAATCTCGCAATTTTAATCCAGGTAAAGTGATACGTTTTTACTTTATAACTTATGGCCCTTTAATTTTAATTAAAGTTTAGTCGAGAACTATAAATAATGGCCAATGAACAATAAATTATTTTTTTAATGGGTCATTTAATTGCTGCAATAAAATTACAAAGAAGTGTAACAAAAAATCTGTACCGTTACGCGGGACTCTCCTTCTTCTTCTTCTTCTTCTTCTTCTTCGTTTTTTTTTCTTTTTTTGCCAAAACCGTAAAGAGGATATTTTCGGCGCGCGATCTCTATATATCGAGTATACACGAGTCATTTAAGACTGCAGCCGTAAAATAGGGCTGCGCACAAATCATATTTCAAAAGAGCGGCGGCAATACTGTTGTGGCATCGAAAAAAAAAACAAAAAGGAAAAAGGAAAACCAAGAAGCTCGCAAGGTAAGATTGCATTCGGCGAAAAAGAGCGATGCTAATGCACTCGAACGGTGTAATACGCCCCTCGAGCAGTTAACCTCCCGATGATAATTAACTTTTGAATTTACACGCGACAGCCATGAGAATACATGCATATATGGTGTGTTATACACACACACACACGTACGGTAAAAATCGCTCTATGAAAACGAAAGTCAAAATATATACACGTGCGACTACTAAATATATAAAGATCCACATATATATATATATATAAATATATATATAGGTACGTGACACACGTGAGTAGGTAATATAACGAATCGCTCCCGACTTCACTTTCCTCGTTCGTCACGCCTGCACTCCATACAACTCCTGGAAATGCATTTCTCCATACATTATATACAACGATACCCTCATTGCAATATACTTACTCTTAAAAAATGTTTTTTTTTCTCATCTTTGCTCTCTGACCTGATATTATATTACTTCTCTATACAAACAATAAATAAAGATAACACCTCGACGTACGCGGGTAATGTATCATCATTCCCGCTTAACTCAATTTTTCGCCTGTAACATTAATAACACAGCTTATACTCGTTGGCAAATTTATTATATACGGTCGTCTCTCAGCGCGGCAAGGTTTTTTAATCTCGCGGACGAAGGTATATATATATATATATATATATATATATATATATGTAATGTAACCGACGCGCATGCAATATATATATACATCCAGGATGTACCAGGCGGTAGTCGGGGACACTTTTTACCGGGATGTAACGTGGCGTATAGTGAGCATTGTGTGCATAGGAGGATATTATGCAGTGATTCCTTAAATTATATTTTGTGATTGAGGTGTGTTGCGCAGGAAATTCTTTATCCTTGTAATTGCACACTGTTAAAAATATTTCGGCCGATGACGATGTTTTGATCGAAGTTTTTTTTTTAAATACATTATATTTAATAGAAAGTATCTGAAATTTAAATCAAAAATATTTTAAATTTTCATTCAGACAGCTGGTTTTATTAAAATTTTTTAAAAAAATATAATTGAATTATGTCTCAAATTGTAAAAAATTTTTAACAGTGTATACAAGGGTTATGTATCTTAGGAGAATTTTAATTCTTATGAATATTTAGTATACAAAAACACATCAGCTACAGACAACTACCTATATATATACATTTTGTTATTTTCAAGTTTGCCATATTAATTAATATGCATACGATCGTGTTGTGTGAAATATACAGGAACGAAAACTCATATAATAGCAAATACTTGCTTGTGATAAATCATTTTGCGATAAGTAAACTTGCAAATTACGTGTGTGTGTATATATATATATCAACGCGTGTTGCAAGTTAAAACCATTATATGCGTGCGACCGAAGCTCGAAAACTGCGCGAGATATATATATACGAATAAAAAAGAGTTTAAAATATGCAAGAAAGTAAAAAAAAAAAAAGACATGAAGCTTTAAGTAACTGTAAAATTGCTATATTGAGATATGGACTCGTTTATTAAATACGTGCGTATATTGCAGCTCAACAAGTTTTTCCGTATATTATAACACTGTGTGTTTTCTGATATATATACACGTTTTTCAAATTTAACTATACGCATATAATTGAATAATTCTCGTATTCTAGATTATTCTATCGTATATATAGAAGGATTTTAACTTTCATTCGTTACTGTGTTTACTGCAACAATATCAAATAAAGAATAAACGAATGTAAATTATCAACATTTTTTCATTCTCGACATTTTGCGCATTTTAAGAAAATCCTTGTATCAACGTCAATCAATACAGACGTATATACACTGATACTAGACAAGCCCCCACTTTTTTTTCTACGACCTTCTTTATACCCACCAGATACCCAATGCAACTTCTCTGAAAACTCCGGCACCGACGCTCGTATATATATACCAGCCGCAATTATATACCCCTTTGCTTCAGAAAAAAAGACAACCAAACTCGCGCGCGCAATTAAAGCTCCTCGCGCTAACGAATCAAAACTATCGAAATTGCAGTGTATCCATGATACACGCGGACGTGTACGTAATACACTCGGAAACCGAAACGGTACACGAAATTACGATTTTGAATTCCTCCGCTCTCTCTTTCTCTCTCTTGTTGCGATTCCCTTTTCGTTAATCAGCGTACCGAGCAAGTATACATATATACAGTCTCGATTCTCCTTTAATCCTCTCCTTCGGCTTCCGCGAAACTTATTACGGGGTCGCTTGGGCTCGTGACCGAAAGGTGCGCGCCGCGATCCATTAATTGGCGCACGCGCGCGCACGGGAGGTGAAAAAAAAACCGGGGGTCCCGAAACGTGCGCCTTTAACGACACGTAAAAGCGTGCGCCTCGTGGTCTTATACATATAGATATATACATATACACGTATATTGTGTGTATGTATATATATATATATATAGAAGAGGAGACCCAATGAGGATGAATTTTCGGGATGAAGAGATCTGTAAGATGTGTAGCAGAACAGGACAGACGTATGACGTTTCTGGTACGCGCGAGCAAAAGAAGAGAGAGAGAGATAAGAGCCGCGAGTGACGAACAATTACCGAGATAAATCTTATATATACGATGAGACGGCGGTTATATTCTGCGCTGCGGGAGTGGCTGAAGAGAAGGAGGAGGAGGAGGAGGAGGAGAATGATAAAAAAAGAAAAGTTACAAAAATCAAATTGTATATAAGTACGTGTCTAAATGGGCTGGGGGGGGGGGGAGAGATGCCAAGTGCAAGATAAAGACGGCCGTTATCGGATGAATGAGTGCAAGAATACGAGGGATCGAGAATTTATTAGGAACGGAGTAAACTCGTATATATGTATATATATTACGAGAGGTGCAGGATTTTACGATTGATATAATAGATGCGCTACGGCGAATGAGATTAATTTTAATTAATTGCTGTGTTGATGTTTCATGTGAAGATGGAGGAGAGAATGGATATGGAATATCGTATTTGCCAATTGATTGCAACTTTCTATGTTTCTTCTTTTTAAGGTATTTGTTGGGAGATGTTCGATATTGCTAGAAATATTTCAAATGTTATCACGAGCCGTTTACGTTAAGTTTATATTCATTCATTTACATTTATATTATGACTATACAAGATATCGGTTGGATGCTATTTATTGGATTGAAAATTACTTTTTTTATTTTACTTAATAATCGTATTTGAAAAGATAAAAGAATATTATTTTGAAAAAGCACATCGCATACCACACTTTGTATATATTTAAAGATAAGAAGGATACATTTGAATGAAAAATATATGCGCGTGTATATATGTATATATTACCATTTATAGGACTAAAAGAAAGCTACATAACGCAAGTAACCTGAACTTGTTAATATCTTGTAAATTTCAATTACGTGTATATATATAGTGAAGAAAAAAAGAAATATACATATATGTACAACTTATCGGCCCCAATTCTTGTTTAATTATTTAATAAAATTATATAATCACTTTAAGACCAAATTGACAAAAGTATATATGAACGTATGATCGGTTAATAAACTGTGGGAACCAATAGCCTTAATTTTTTAACAAACTCCGCACAGTTTACTCGAACCTACGCATTCCATATACAATGAAGTTGTTTATTGTATATTTTTACCCGCAAAACGTATACATACATATCCATATGTGTATGCATATATATATCACGTTGCATGTAGAACCCTATATTTAAACGGCCAAAACTCGTGTACACATATTTTATGTAATAAACAGCGGTATAATGGTCAGTATATGTACACCAGGTTCCTCCCATTGAAGTTTCGTTTTTATCTATATATATCTTAACAAACATTAAATTTACATTGTTCCTTTTTTACTGTTTTAACAACAAACATACCAAAATTTCGAAGTAAGATTTTTCGCGTATACCGTGTGTATATATAAATATAAAATACAATTTTCGAATTCAGAATGAAAAAAGTAGCTCAATCGCGATCGCATCGATTATCAAAACTTGAAAAACTCGTTTTATCCGAATCTACATATATATATTTTTGCACAACTTGTGTACAGTTTTTCGTATGGATTCTCGTATGAACTATACAACTACTAGATTTCGTTTTGAAAATAACGTCCCGTACTGTTCGATCCGTGGGCGGATTAACATTATTCTCTCTTTCTCTTTCTCTTTCTCTCACGTTCATTCTCTCCCACATACACTGACTATAAAACAAACAAAAAGAAAAACTACACGTGCCACACTTATACCCATACATATATACAACGACTTTGCATAATGGAAATTCGTATATATACAACAACGCTGTAACTTAAAAAAACACGCAAATATTTACACTCCAGTGTCCCGATTATACGACATAAATACCTTACCACTATAACCACATATATATATATTCGTACGTATAGCACGATTTACAAATTTTCCTCGTTTCTCTCTCAGCACACTCGCGGTGACATTTACGATCGCGGCTATGAAACCGCACGCGCCGAATTTCTTCTCTCCACCCAATATATACGGTAGCTCCTTGCATCGTAATAATCTATATAGGCGAAACTGCCGTCACTGTAATTACGATAATTAGTTATAATAAAACGGCACGAGAGGAGCTCTCAGTATATATATATATATATATATGCGCGCACGTGGCCGTTACCCTACATATAATATTTCACGAGCTTATACATATATATACACGTAAGGGTATAACGGTCCACGCGTATGGTTGTTTCTTTGTTTGTTTGTTTTTTTAAATTATCGGGGTAAGCAAAAGAAAAAAAAACAAGAGAACATCGCGGCGTTGAAAAACGCAAACTGCATTCCGAAATTAATTAAGAAGTCAGCGGTGGTTAATTCATAACGACGATAAGAAGTGGGGGGGGGGGGGGGGAGAACAATGATGTGGTATGTGTAACGCGCCTTTGGGCGACGTTGGATATTATGAATCTGTATATTGGTTGTATATATATGTTTGAGTATACTTTATAATTCAGATGTAAACGTTTTCGATGCGCAGAGATCGCGCATGAGTGCGTTTAATTAATTGCGCGTTCTAGTTTATACATACATTATGTCAACGGCTTAAACGGTTCAATCAGCCACATTAAAAAACAATATTCGAAAATGAATTAAGGCATCGCGTGTGTGCGTGTGTGTGTATATACTATAGTACAACCGCCCGTAGACTTAATTAGTTCGGTTTTCTCAAACCTCATATATATATATATACATACATAGCAATGTATATATACACATCGTCGTTGGACGTTATACCGACCGCGTTTGGTATTTAGTACAGATCGGCGGGGAACGCTTATAATCGACGTTCATGATCGGAAATTCAAATCAATCGACTTTTCCTTTTGCTCTTTTATACTTCCATTCAAGCGCTCTCGCAGCTACTACAGATATATACATACATATATACACAGAGACTAATTTACCGCAGATTATTAATGCGTTTAACATCTTTCGCCGTCTGGTCTATATACGCACGTATATCGAAAAATGTATATGTGGAGCACAACATACATTATACGGATGCACTCGTTAATAAGCATGAAGTCGAAACGTGCCGAGCGAAATGACGATGTTACGATGTTGATGATGATGATGATGATGATCTTTGCATAACTCGCCGCTGTGATGTGCACCACACCGACAATTAAAATACTTTCAATCATGCATTATAATTGTTTCATGTGTGTACACATATATATATAGCACAAGACAACTCGTGCAGACCCTTGGTATAATGAATTCGTCAATTTATCACACGCTGCAGAGAAGAGGATCGCGCTACCTATACTCGTTCGCGCGCGCGCGCCGAACTCATTAAAAGCTCCTTTCCACTCGTTCGCTTTATATATATATACACGCGCTGCGCGTCAATTAATTCTGAACAAAGAAGGAAGAGACGAGCGAGGAGGAGGAGGAGGAGTATAAAAAAACATGAGCGCAAAAGCGACAACTGACGCTTAATTAGCGCCTGATTATTATACATACATACATTTCCGCGTAGGGAAAGCCTCGGTGTGGTGGTGGTGGTGCAAAAGAGACGAGAAAAAAAAATATATATAACACTGCAGCAGTGTGTGTGTGTGTGTGTGTGTCGAGGGTTTACATCGAAAGCTCGTTGCGAGCCTGGGGATCAATTAATTTCGGGGAAAAAAGTCGAGCTCCCGATCTTGCCATATATAGGAGCTAAGGTACATGGAGAGTATATAGTATAGGTCCAGGTTCGGGATACGTATAACGGGAATATATA
>JAWWEQ010043542.1:0-17450 GCA_035583055.1 Torymus tubicola | reverse complement strand
AACCCTAAGTAATATAATACTCATTTAATGAAAATTCTTAGTTGCATTTAATGAAAACCTCATAATTAATAGCAACGACCTTCTGGTTTTTAAAACTTATATAAAAAAATAAACGAATCACAATTACATTTCATTTAATATAAACAAAATTACAGTTGTGACAAACAAAAAAGTAAAATTTTAAGATTTGTCACGCTTGGTCCATGGTCATATTTAAAATACCTTCTATAGGCTAATATTGGGAGCACATTAACGAATTGGGTCTTAAAATCTTCATTATATGAACTGTTACAAGAGTGCTGACTATAAATATAATTTTTGTGAAGACCGTGAGTGTGACATTAACAAATAAATAAGCAAAAAATTAAATTTCAGTAAAAACGAGTCAGATTTTTATATGTACTGTGACACGGCAGATTGCCGGTCACATAGAAAGTAGTACGAAGGTATGCGGAGTACCAAAACTCGCATCATCGTCGCGCGAAACGAGCACGCGTGATCGCGACATTTTCGTGTGTTTACGTGTACACACTACTTCTCTCCTGTCCTACTGTGTCCTCTAAGTTCTCACCGAAGCAGTCGACAATAACACACGGCGTATAAGCTATAGCTACAGTATTGCTATAGCCGAGTACGAAAATCCAAGGCTGACTCTCGGCGCGCCGGCAACAATGTAAACCCGCGGTTGCCGGTCGTGCGTGTTACATGGAGAGCAGGGCAGCACCTGTAGCCGAAGCCGACCTTGGCCGAAGAAGAGCGAAAAGGGTCGAGATCGGATAAGGAGAGGTATTACGACGAGACGACAATGTTTCATCCTTCTACTCCGTAATAGACTTCCCGGCGATCAACGTTGCTAGCAGCCGTCGTGCCGCGCTATCAAGGTTCCCGAGTGTGTGTAACCCTGGAGAGCGTCCGCCAAGCCCAGGGGGGTGTCAAGGAGCGAGAGAGAGTGCAGGAACTTAGCTGGCCGTAGTGTAAGTCGCCTCCTTTTCTCCCTCTAAGTTGTGTGTGTGCGCGCGTATAGTGACTGGAGCTGTAGCGTCAAAGAGATAAAGAGTTGTTCTCGTGCTCGTTTCCGCGAGCGGTGCAAAGCATTGCACCTGGCGCCCCGGCTTTTATCTGTTCAACCGAAATCTTAGAGATTGTAGTTATTGTAAGTTTTGATGTGTAATATTCAATAAACTCTTTTAAATTGATGTGCCGGGTTTTTGGTTAATTATAGATAGCGGTCATAAGTAAAGGTATTCTCATCCGGGGTGACCTAATCCCAGCGCCCCGTGATAGTACATATCTTTTTTTAGAAGGACACACAAATGAGTGTTAAAGCTAATGTTAAATATACACGGTTGGCCATTTTAATCTTCCCACCTAAATTTCTCCGAAGGAAAGCGATCAACAAAAAAAAGATTCAGACAAAAGTTGTTCAGGACAAAGGGGGGCACCTTCTTGCACAATTGACCTTGACCTCAAGGTCGTCCTTCAAGGTCATTTCAAGGTCATGATTAGTATCATTTGGGCGTAGAATCATCCGCATTTTCATAATCCGGTATAATAACTATAGAGTTCCATTTTAAAAAATCATCATGACCTTGAAATGACCTTGAAGGACGACCTTGAGGTCATGGTCAATTGTGCAAGAAGGTGGCCTCCTCTGTCCTGAACAACTTTTGTCTGAATCTTTTTTTTTGTTGATCGCTTTCCTTCTGAGAAATTTAGGTGGGGAGATGAAAATGGCCCACCGTGTATATATTACCTCACTTTTCCTAGTGAAATTTTAACCATAGATTGTGGGACTCGTGTGCAGCATCCATAAGAATAAAAAGAAATGAGGGAATTACGTATAAAATTTAGACAAATTACTATCTTTTAACATTCGTAAACAGTTTATCAAATTTACTATGAACTCCATACTTCTACATGCACTTTGTCTAGATCATATTTAAGTACACTGATCCTGGTAGGAACGTTCACCAACTCTTGGTCAACGGTTGATCAATTTCAATAAGTTGACCAACGATTTCGTTATCCGTTGGCCAACAAAGCTACTAATTTCGTCACGTTTTTGATGATCCATATGTCAACGGTTGACCAAAAGAAATATTTGCAAGGTTAAAATTTGGAGGTTACACAATACATCAAATAAATAACCCATGCAGTTAAATAAAAAACTATAAATTGTAAATTTTAATTATATTTTATTAATATTAAAGTAAATTAATATTGCAAATATCACAATTAAGTTTAAGTTTAATACAAATTAATAAATTTTAATTTAAATAAAGAAAATAATTAAATTGATTAATTTTTCTTTTTCCATCTTTTGGCGTTGGATAAAATATTACTTATAAGTATTATTATTATTACTCTACAGAGTAGATGTCAACATAGGTGAGGTTAACTAGGTACTTGCATTGCTCCGATTTACACTGCGCATGCTCTGTATCTATCGCGATGCCAACGGTGAACCGTTGACAAAGCGTTGGCGAACTGTAAAACTAACCGTTGGTCAAAAAGGTTGGTCGACTGTTGATCAACTTTCATTCATAGGCCATTTTGATTGGTCTAATTCTTAACAGGGGATAGAAAAAATGTATGAAAAAATTCCCACGTTTTCTGGTACTTTGGCAATATCAACGAAAAGTTCAAATTTTTACATGGAAACATGGTAAAAATTACTGATAACATAGTAAAACTTACTAGAAAAACAGAAAAATTACTATTTTTCTAAGGGAAAAATTTGTACTTTTCGTTGATATTGCCAAATTACTACAAAACATGGGAATTTTTCCTACATTTTTCTATCAATGTATAATAAAGTGTTTAAGAAGGATAAATTGTTATTTTAGCTGAGTTTTTTTTTCAAATCGAAAATCAAGAGTTAAAAGTTCTGTGGATTTGCCTATATATTTATAGTGACTCAAATACATTTTCTCTTCTGGACCATCGAAACTGTTAACGGTACTTTAATTAACTGTTGCGCCGTCATAGTACGTTTGTCCGACTCGAAGGTGAAACACGTAGCTACCATAAACTCAAAAGAGGAAGACGAACAATGCGAAATACCAACATTTAGTTGTATGATGCTTCCAGGAAAGAGAGATTATGAGATTCGATTAGATTTGTATCTGAAAGAGATTCATGGTACATTAAAAAGTAGCGATTAAAAGGTGCGATGTATCGAAAAAAATATCGACTAAAAACACCCATGCGATTTTCATTAAAAATTATGTTGAGAATTTCACCGTTGCTAGCCTTAACAAATTGAACGGGTGTGGTACGATCACGGCGAATTTAGAAATTTTAGATAAATGAAAAAGAATTTGATGAGAATATAATCGGTTGTATTATAAAAATAAATAAAAATATAAATGAAATTGAAATAATTTTGGAATAAATAAGGAAAAGAATTACATGTTGTATTAATTTTTTAAACATATCAAAAATCTTTATTAAGAAACTGAGCTACTTAGTTGTTACAAAATTATCCTTTAATAACTTTGTATACACTATCATTTTGAAATACAGCTATTTTCCAGCACGTTTTATAACACTTTAGAATACTTATTTTATTGCATTATTGTTATGTATATGGAACGTTTCAGGTGCGAATTAATCCGATCAAAAAATGAAAATCACCGAAAATTTTTTTAACGAGACTTTACCCCGTCAATATGAAAACCCTGCAACCGCTAAGCCACATATGCATGTATACAGATGTGAGATTTTTTTGAAAAATGTGACTTTTTAATATAGTTTTGGTTAAACATCAATATTTGACATTTTTTATCTCAGAAACTTGAAACTTTATGTATTGCCTGTTGTATGGAAAAAGATTGCATTTAGTAATTAGAAAAAATTGAATTTTTTTCAACCTTAATTTGCATATTTCTGATCGGTCAATATCTGGAACATGTTTATGAACCAATATCAGCAATTTTTTATTAATTCTTTACAGTAAGATAAATGCCTCCATAGCCGAATCAGGCGTGCGTTACTTTTAAATGGATTCCACTTAACAATATTACATCATATTTCTATAACTCTATAAAATCAAGGGTTTGCTAACATTATTATGTTAGTACCATAACTATTTCTCATCATCTTGTCCGTTATACTGGTCTATTTACTTCTCTTGATCAAAAGTCTGCAGCTCATGTACTTGATAGTAATTACTATGCAAGTTGAAACAGATTAGTCTTGAGTTACAATTTTTTAGGTTTATATCAAAATGGAATCTTATAAAGATATCATTTTGTTCATTGGCTATACTTGATTGAAAACTAGATGTCAATTTACATAATTCAATTATGGATAAAATGAACAAAATTAGCTTAAATGCTCAAATGTTATTAAAATAGTGACTACGTTATTAGAAAACGTTTCTAAAATCAGTATAAACTAAGAGCTTTATACAAAGTAAACTAGATTAATAAATTCTAATGAAAAAAAATTTTTATTCTCTATAGACTATTTACAATTACTACTACATATATACACATTACAATTCAAATACAAAGGGTAGATTATGCCTGTGCGGCAAGCAGCACTTTAGTGGGGAAAAAAAATTTTCTTATTTGGCCAGCGTCATTTTCGTGCGACCGCCGTCGAACTGGTGAATGATTGTCAGAGATCGGATCGGATCCTCACTTGTGACAGTTAATATATTGCCACACTTTAAGGAGCGAAGTCCCATCACACACTGGATTCAGGGGATCAAAATATATAAGAAAAACCCTGGTGGAACCTTCGACATCGATGGCCCACGACCACCATGGAGCTGCGCCAGGACTAAATTCATCTTTGAAGCTCTAAATGCAAAATAAGCGGTATTCCGTTATTTTTGTCAGCATGATATTGATATTAAATGAGAGTATTATAATAGGATTTGCGTATGACTTTTTTATGATTAAAAAGTAAAGAAGATAAGTTCATTCCTATTTTTTCTTTTTTTTTAATTAAAAATTTTGTTCCTTGTAAAGTTATCGAAGTTCAAAATTGAGCATCGAAAATGCGACAAAATATTTACGTAATCGAATAGTCAACTTCAGGGTTTAAACACTGCATTTGTTGCATAACTTTGAACTTTTATAACTAAAAATCAACATATTTTTCAAATTTTGAAAAAGTGAATGAAAGGTTATATTCTCTAGTTTTATTTTTTTTATTTTCAAAATAACTTCTACGTCTTATCAAAGTAATTTTCAAAATAACTTCTATATCTTATCAAAGTAATTTAATTTGAAAGTATTTATTTTAAAACAGTCTAAAAAGAGACTTCTTCTTTAAACGATAACCATTTTATTTTGAAAAGACTTGAATATTATTTATAACTCGAATATAAAACTAGAGAACATAATCTTTCATTCATTATTTTAAAAATTAAATAATGCTGATTTTTTGCAAAATCACCAAAGTTGACAGTTGAGCAAAAACAGCCGTTTTATGCGTCGGCTGTGTCGTACATCACGGAAGGCAGGCCGAAACTCCATCACACTGTCGTTATGATAAGCTACTTTCACGCCTATGTATCGGAAGGAGGGCTACGAATTCCATTACTACGCTGGTTGACCCCACTCCACCGCAAGAAACGCCTACTTGGACTAGTACCTGGACGTAACGAGCAGAATATCTCTCACTCATACCTGTCTAAAGAGATCGGCTACTGCACATTACGGCCAATATTGGCCGGTGACTTGGTGGGAGAGCTTAAGGGCTGACCCGTGATGGATTGGTTGAGAATTGTGCCCCACCTCTTCTTGATGTCATCCGTGGTGGTGTAGATGGTTCCATTCTCGATGAGCCACAATGTGCACTAGCCGATCTCTTTAGACAGGTATGAGTGGGAGATGTTCTGTTCGTGACGTCCAGGTACTAGTCCAAGTAGGCGTTACTTGCGGTGGAGTGGGGCCAAACAACGTACCAATGGAATTCGCAGCACTCCTTCCGATACATAGGCGTGAAAGTAGCTTATCATAACGACAGTGTGATGGAGTTTCGGCCTGCCTTTCGTGATGTACGACACAGCCGACGCATAAAACAGCTGTTTTTGCTCAACTGTCAACTTTGGTGATTTTGCAAAGAATCAGCATTATTTAATTTTTAAAATAATGAATGAAAGATTATGTTCTCTAGTTTTATATTTGAGTTATAAATAATATTCAAGTCTTTTCAAAATAAAATGGTTATCGTTTAAAGAAGAAGTCTTTTTTTAGACTGTTTTAAAATAAATACTTTCAAATTAAATTACTTTGATAAGATATAGAAGTTATTTTGAAAATTACTTTGATAAGACGTAGAAGTTATTTTGAAAATAAAAAAAATAAAACTAGAGAATATAACCTTTCATTTACTTTTTCAAAATTTGAAAAATGCGTTGATTTTTAGTTATAAAAGTTCAAAGTTATGCAACAAATGCAGTATTTAAACCCTGAAGTTGACTATTCGACTGCGTACACATTTTGTCGTATTTTCGATGCTCAACTTCGATAACTTTACAAAGAATCAAAATTTTTAATTAAAAAAAAAAAAGAAAATAGGAATGAACTTCTCTTTTGCTTCCTCATAGAGGAAACTTTGTAACGATGAAAAAAAATTGTTCAAAAACATGTTTTGAGGTGATATATGTGTATATTACTTGATTTTGATCATTTTTGTTTTCGTGTCTGTGTGTGTATATTTATATATTTCAACTCGTCATATCTTCGAAACGAATCAACCGATTTTCATCGGGTAAAGTTTATTCTCTTCGTCTCGCGGGAAAATAAAAGTACCCTGATGGATTTGATTTTCTATTGATTTTCTTTTGTTTTATAACCTAATAACGATTTTGAATTTGTAGTTTTTTCGATTTTTTCATACCTTACAGCCATTATTACATAAAATAATAACCTCCTCTTCAAAGGAATTTAAATTTCTTATACATTTTTTTGTTTTGAAATTTAAAATATCTTCACTCTGTCATTTGTTATTAATGAAAACTTTTTTATTTTTCAAAAATTAATATCTCAAAAAATATTTTATATATCAACTTGAAATTTTAACTAGTTATTACACTAATTGAAGGCTATATGCGGTTAAAATTTCAAGAGATTATCTTCATTTGTTCCTTAGAAAAAAAATTATTTAAAAAAAAACGGTTTTGAATTTTTAGTGTTTTCGAATTTTTCATATCTTACAGTTGTTGTTACATAATATAATAAAATTTTCTTGAAAGGTATTAAAATTACCTATATTTTTCTTTCTTAAAATTTAAAATATCTCTACTCTATCATTTGTTATTAATGAAAACTTTTTTGTATTTTTAAAATTAATATCTCGAAAAATATTTTATTTATCGACTTGAAATTTTAACCAATTATTGCACTAATTGAACGCTATATGTGGTTAAAATTTCAAGAGATTATCTTCATTTGTTTTTTTAGAAAAAAATTATGTTAGAGAAAATTTGCGTTTTCGTTGTCGCACGATAACAAGAGCAAAAATTATCAAATCGTCATAAAATTTAGCACATATTTAACTGTTACATATCTTCAGATCAAGTCCAATTTATATATTACGAATAGATTAAAAAAAAAATAGACGGATTAAAACAAAAATATATATATAGCAAAGTCTATCTTTAGAAAATAAAATATAAATTTTTAAATATTGGGAGTAAAAATCAGCTAAAGAAATAATTAATTGATGTTTGAGGAAGCTAAGTGCCAATGAATTGGCAGCGGTTTTTTACTCTTTAATCATAAAAAAGTCATACGCAAATTCTATTATAATACTTTCATTTAATATCAATATCATGTTGGCAAAAATAACGGAATACTGCTTATTTTGCATTTAGAGCTTCAAAGATGAATTGTAGCTTTCAGAAAAACACTATTCCGCTTTCCTATGATCAAAATCATTTTCGTATATTATATTAGTTATAAAATACGGAAAATTAGTTTTTAGGGGTGTGTTTCAACTTTTGTTTGTAACAGTTTTATAAATAGCTATTCGGCTATATTTTCGGCTGCTCGTATCCTGGTACCCGCTGCCGCGGGGGTCAATCTGAAATGACTTCCCGGGGATGCTGCAACCCGAAAAAACGTTGACAAACGTCGAGTTCGCTCGGCGCGGGCGGATCAGTATAACCAATTTTCGTTGTGCCGGTGAACGCAACACCGGCCGCTCGCTATTGCGAGCCAAATATACAGGGACTGGTAACGCTGCGCCAGTCCAGTTAATATCGTGCGAAATCGGTGTACTCACGCAGTTGTTTGCAGGTCGCGTTACCATTGACTAAGTGCAGGCTGTTGATGGGAAGCGTCCTTCCCAGTCGCGACAACCGCAGGCCGCCACCCGTGCCAGAATATTTCCCTAGCAGGGACGACGATGACGAGGCTGGACCCGGGAATAGCGTCGGTCATTGGAATACCCGTATTGTATAAGATGATCGCGTGCTCGCGATTAGAGGACCCCAGAGAATCTGATTCGAAATTGAATCGAGCGCGACTTTGCAACGGCGATAGTCGAGCTCCCCGATGTAAACAAACGCTCGAGATGCACGAATTCGCGGGAACGAGAGCAAAACGGGTTCGATAGAATACGGAGAACTGAGACGCATATTTTCTCCGTATTTTATCTTCGAACCTCGTTATATGTTTCGACATTTATTTTGATAAGTTATGGGCAATTTTTTGTGAAAATCTATATATAGGATGGCCAAGTCTCTGTCAAATCGAGAGTTTAAAAAATACCTAGATTTTCTTAAAACTCTCAGAAAATATTTTGCTACTAATTCCGGATATCCTTGAATTAAAAAAAATTTTTTAGACCCATAGTTTTGGAGATGTAAAAGGTGAAAAACTAAATTTTGATGATTTTTTTTTGCATTTTTGGCCGATTTTCATTAACTTATAACTCTGCAGGGAAGCATTTTTCACGATAGACATAAGTATAGTTATTTCTTTGTAGAGTTTTCTAAGCTTTTTAATAAAAATAATTTCAACCCCGTACGTTTATGATTTCACTTACATATATCTAAATGAAACAATTAAATTAAAAAAATTAAAAGTCCGATCCGGACTTTCTCTACCAAAAGAAATTCATGGAGATGCTATTTATTGTCCAAAAGTATCCATATGAATCCTGGAATTATTAACGATCGTTTTTTTATCCAAAGAAATTTTTTCGTGTCATTATTTTCTTAAAAAGATTGTACACAGATCTTAAAAAAAATATAGTTAAATTCTACGAGGAATTAAAAGAATACAAGAAAAAAGTGTATGTAAGATATTTCAAAATTTTGCTTTGTTTTTCAGCTAAAAATCAATCAAAATTCTGAATTTTAAGATGAAATTCGTCTTAAATTTTGCTAATATTAATGGATCTTTTACCCATGTTTCAGGATGAAAAGGATCAAAGGATCTCTTGACTTATTTTATGAAAAATTAGTTATATTTATGAATAATTATATTTAAGTGTAAGACCGTCTTAAAGTGGAACGTATGTGAAGGTGAAATGAACTCTTTAAAGTAGAATTCAATATGTTAGTTATGAAATACATTTCTTTATACAATAAATAATTCTCTTATTATTATACAAGATTAGATAATTAATATGTACAGAAGAATAAAAAAAATTAAAATTCCATATAATACATATGGTAAGATAGATAACGGGCGTGCGAAATAATCCACATGTTCACATCTTTTTTAATTGGCTATCCTCCTTGAAGAAATTAAATTATAAGTATACTCTGCATGCGCCGTATTTATCGCTCGGCACTGCCGCATCGACTACTGTCACTGTCACTGTTGTCATCATCGGAATTCAGCAGCGTCGATCTCGGCACAAACTCCTTGGTCCGGACATCTAACGGCAACAACTTAGATCTTGTCGCGCTCTGATTGCGCATGTGCATTATGAACTCGTCGTACGTCGTGTTGCGCAGGTCAGCGTGCTCCAAGATCTTTTTCCATAAGGAATGACAGGCACCAACTGCGAGAAGGGCTCTTGGATCGCCTACGACGGCAATGGAACAGCGAGCCCTTGTAATCGCCGTGTTCATCAAGTTCTTGTTCGAAAGGAAGCCGTAATTGTGCACTTTCGTGTCGGGCTGGCTGCTGTCGCACTCCTCCAGGGTGCGCACGATGCTGATGAAGACGACGTTGTACTCCTTACCCTGGACGTTCAGTACGTGCTCAACAGTGACGTCGCTCAAGGAGCGCGAGCAAAGCTCCTGGCGAATTTGTGTAACCTGCTAGCCGTAGTGTGACGAAACTCCAATGGACTCAGCGTCGAAGGCTCCCCATTCGGCCGGCCAGTTGTCCCTCAACTTGCATATTTCATCGACGATTATTTTGGCTTCACGTAAGTTGTAATAACTTGGGTTGCCAGATTCCTGCAAAAGTAAGGACAATATGTAGTTGACAACTAGGCAACAGACGCATATTTTTTAACGAAGAAGAAGAAGAATGACAGACAGAGAGAACACAAGATACTCTATAGTATTGAGAGAAAAAAGGCTTCGAAATAGATATTCTGTAGGAAAGTTACAATGACTCGATATTTAATCGTCAAAATTCGATTAACTGTGCTAATGTTAAAGAAAAACAGAAAAAAGTTGATCATTACCTGTACCGTATTTCCTTGGCATGCGGAAAAGGTTATCAGTCTGAAACTTGGAACCACCGGCATTTCTATGCCAGGCTCGACAAGATGCAGATAATATAGTATGGATGTTAACTCTACGATATCCTGGTGCGTCCTGTAATTTTTCTTTAACTGGATTCGACATGGATGTTTGTTTTCATAGATGAAATCAAGCTTCTCGAGCATACTAATGCCCAAACCGCGATCTCTTGCTAGGTCACTATGTACTTCGGGAACCAATTGGAGCTTATCACCGGCAAAAAGGATGCGGGTGATGTTCATTACCATCGATAAGCACAAGAGAATTTTACACTCGTAAGCCTGCGCGGCCTCATCGATGATGATGTGCGACGGCTCCAAACCCAGCGGCATGATGCAACTCGAGGTGGCAAAAGTGCAGATGATCAAGTTGTGAGCTTCCAGGTCATCGGGCGAGGGATAGAGGAAGGGTCCGATTGGAGCCTCAGGGTCAGTTGGTTCCTTTATCAACCAATATTTGCGCACTGTGGGTGATACCTGCAAATCATGAAAAAGCGCGATTTTAGTTATTATTTTAATTTTCTAATTATTCCGGCAAAAATAGTAAATACTCGGTTATTGATACTTACAGTGTGGACGGCACGATTACTGTAATATATCCTGAGCGGCTTTAATCTTCTGTTGCCAGTCTCCGTGTACCATTTATCAAAAAAATCTTTGATATATAAATCAGCTGCGCTGTTGCTTTGGGTACAGAGGAGCACTTTGCTATCAGTCCTGCTCAGCAGCAAGACTTTGAGCGCCTTAGCAATGGTAGAATTTTTGCCTGTGCCGTACGGTCCGATCACCAGAATAGGTGGGAGTCGTAAATTTTCGGGTACATTAATCAGAGCTATCGCCTTTCTCTGGTCATAATCCAGAGTCTGCTCATAGCCGCGCGTTTCGGTCCAACCCTTGTACCAAGTGGCACTTTTCCTCACTATGCTTTCCGTATTCATACAAAGTTGCGGGCTTGGGAATACGAAACGCGCATCTGCCAGGCAATCAATGGCTTTGTGCCACTGGCAGAATTCTCTTCTATTTATTACAAATTGCACAGACAAGTGCGTGAGCATTTCTGACTCCACGCCTAAAGCCTTGACCACTTCGCCAGACAGGCGCAGCAATAACAAGTTATTGAACTTTTGTTCGATAACTGCCTCGAATCCGTAATCGTCAAGGATCGGTTCACCCCGCGGGTTGAACTTCACGCCCGTGACGATTACCCGATTGCAACACTGCAGCAAGACTCGTCCGCTGCGTGTGTCTTCGAACAGTCCACTACTAAGTAGTATTGCTGCTAAAAGCTCTCTGGGCAGTGCGATTTTTCCTTCTGTTTTTTCCAGCAACAACGATGATGCTACTGTATTGTAACTGACGATATTATAATCCATGGGCATTTCTTCTAGGTGGCGATCATTAGAGACCCAGTCTCCGGGTAAGGCTTTTCATATCTTTCCAAATCCCCGCTAATGACAGACTGATCTAATTTCTGAACTGTGTAAGACTCTCTATCTCTTTTCTCATTTAATAGGGATTAATATTTCTCCACGGACTTCAAAATACTCAGATCGGTGGTCGTTAATAACTCGGCATATACTGATCTAATTATTGCTGGGGATCCAAAATAAGAAATTAAATTGTTTTTGTATTGTTAAGTTATGAAATATTTTCGATTGTGAATTTGTCTCTATTCACATCTATAGTATTTATTACTTTTACGTAATGTAAACATCTTTATAATTTGGTAATCGTATTCGCTCTTATAATCAACAGATTCTACTTTGTCATAAAGTTATTGACGACAAACGAAGCGGACGACTCAGTAAATATATACACCTCAATTGCTTTTTGCTAGAAACATATAAAACGCCATCTAGCAATTTATACATAAACCAACAATTCCAGGTGGTTTAAGTGCGTTGGAAAATAGATACTAATCGGTTTGAAATTTTTGTAGTATATAGTTTAAATAATAAGGTTTCGATCGCAACAAAAAAAAAAAAAATAGGTAAACGACTTAATTACCGAGAAAAAAATTTACATTTTAACACGTAGCTTATTGGGCTGAAATCGCGGATTGTCTCTTATTTAACTATATAGAGATACTTTTTGGAATAAAAGCGAGAGATTATAGTTCTTGTTATGAACATTACATTAGAATAAAAAAATATCGGTTAACAACCAAACATCCGAGATAATTCAATTCGAAAAACGAGATCTAGTGTTTTTCACATTAGCAGTACCTTTTCCACATGCGCGTGAGACTATTTTATACACGACGAGCTTCTTTTATAATACACACCAATGTATAATAATATTTAAATATTTTAAAGTAGCTACGTAGGCACAATATTCATAAGCTACCCTCGCCAGGTACTGCACCATCCGTTCAAGCCACCGTAACTGTATAAATGAATCATTTCGTTCCTCTAAAGAAATGAGTTATTAATACATTAGGGTGACTACAATTGAATATCAATCGGCAAGAATAATGTAATTTAAAATGCAATATATTTTAATAAGCCTAGTCTACAGAAAAGTTATTTCTTCTTCTTACTTTAAAATATTTGTCTTATTAATAATATAGTTCAAGTTGAGGATTTGACGCAGTATTGAAACTTTGTATTTACTTCGAAAAAAATATTTGTCTGTTTTTTTGTTAGTATAATGAATTTGGGTCTCTCGATACTTGATTCAAATGAGGATTCCAGTGATAATTATGACTTTAAACATATATATAATAAAAATCATTATGCAAACAGTGACAATGAAGCAGAAGTAGATATTGACAGTGAGGTGATTAATGTATTTTTGTCATAATATTGTTTACTTTTTGATTACTATGAAATTTCACGAAAAATAATAATTTTATAGATTCGAATAAATTTATATGAGGAATGTGACATGACAAGGAGAGATAACGAATTAATGATAATGATGTATGCTTTGAGGCATAATTTAGATGAACTTACTATAGGAAATCTTATAGGCATGATTGATTGCCATGTTCCACATATAGAATTTAAATCTACGTATCGATTCTTACAATCATTTAAATATCCAGCATATAAAGAATATTATTATTGTGAAGACTGTAAAATTACGTTATATTTTGACTGTGAAAGAACAACTTGCGACTCTTACCTTAAAATTTATCGAAAAAAAAGTTTGAAAAAATTAGTACAATATTTTATCTATATTCCTTTGAAGGAACAACTGATATAATTAATGAATAGTACATTATTTAAGTAATATCGAAAAATTGACGGAGATTTGTAACACGGCAAATTATCCCCGAGCCGCGTCACTATGCTTGCCCTAAGGACTGGTTTCCGACACGAATTCACTCTGTAATTTTAATCTCAATTTAATTTCTGGTCGCGACTAAAAGTTTTATTAGGGGCGCCTTGTTACGACCACGTCACTCTGGCACGGCTAACTGGGCACAACTCACGTCTCGGGCACGGGAAAAATACGCGGCACTAAGGACAGAAACACGGAGGTTCGAAACTGTGACACGGCACATACGAATAAACACACATAGAAAAAATAAGAAGTTCCGTCACGTTTACTAATTTTATTGTCAACTCCCGAATCACTCGCAATACAATTCACTCGCGAAAAATAGCCGCTAGTCTTACAAGTTACGCGTCGCGGAGAGAGACACTATCATCGCGGTTGATGGCGCGCGCACTCGAACCCTGTAAAATAAAGGTACGCCGGGGAGCGAATAGGCTCGCCAGCAACAAAGAGTGGCACTCACCGTCGTTCTTGATGACGTCGCTCACACCTACAACCCAACTCCTCCTGCGCTCTCCTAATTCTCTCCCCAAAACTACTTCAACGACTCATACAAACTCTCTCACTCACTACTTCTCTCGATATATGCTCGCTCACTTCCTTTTTCTTCGCTCCTTGTTGGCTCGCGCTGTCGCAGTCACTCTTATTTATCCTTATGGCGCATTAATTCCCTTATTACGCGCGCGCGCTAATTGTCACTATTGTTCTTCTTCTTCCAGTCTCTTTTACCTATCAGAGAACGGGAAGAAGGCCAATCGGCACTCTGATTCGCCGATTAGCATATCTGTAGGGCTAGGTCGGCCTGTTCGACACTGCCGATCTGCCACCTGTTGCGCGCGCGTAATTTAAAATATTATTTACTCCTAGGTTGGCTTAGTGGAGGCGGGTCTTAATTTCTACGCCTCCACTACTGGCACGCTGATTCACAGCTTCATCTTGATTATCTTTCCTGCAAGAAACTCACTCTGGCACGGGTAATTTCCCCCTCTCGCTCCGTCATCTATATGCATGGCATACGGCACGTGTCTCTATCTCGTGCTGCTAATATACGCATTTGTTCTCTCTCTCGCTGATTCTCCCACTCTGGCACTCTCTCTCTCTCTCACTCCTATATGCGTAACACGCAGGCTACTGTAGTATGGCTCGGCTCTCTCTCTCTCTCTACTCCGGAGCTCTCTCCTTCTCTCGCTACTTCGTGTCTCGGCGCGTAATGTATTCGCCGTGTACGTGTGTGTTTGTTTGTGTGCAATGTCAGTGTACGTGTTTGTGTCGCGCGTCATTTTGTTTGTGTATATACATGTGGCCGATGTCTACGTCGGCTCCGACTTTCTTCGTATTTTGTCTCTTGGCTCGTTGTGGCCTTGAATTATTTGGTTTTGGCGCGGCGCAGGCGTGTGCGTGTATGTGGCACATCGGCTGTTCCTCGTACCTCGACAGAAAGAGAGTACAGCTGTTAGCTCTTGTACATTAATTTGTACAGAGCTGAGGACGGGGAGGCAGCGACTATAATAATATTGATAATAATGAAATAGGTTAAAATGATATTTCAATCACGTGGAATACGGGCGGCATGAATATTTTTCAATCATCAAAACAATCTGCATGGCCATTACAAATATTTATTAATGAACTATCTTATAGGATCCAAGAAAATAACGTAATCCTCTGTGGTCTTTGGAAGAACATAAAAAAAACCAATTGTGAATCGTTACCTTCAATTATTTGTTGATAAAATGATTGATTTGTCTATTAATGGGTTTGAATCTGAAACATATTTTCACAAGAAAAGATTAAGATTGAAGTACACACTATTCTTTGCTCTGTAGATTCTGTTGCGCGATCTGCAATCCAAAACGTAAAGCAGTGTAATGGTATCTATGGTTGCTCATATTGTTTTCATAAAGGAGAAAGAGTCACCAAAGAGAGGTTTCGCAAGCATTTATTACTTCCAAAAAAAAATGTTACAATCAGAAGAATATCATAAAGAATTAGTTCAAAGAGCCATATTGATAGGAAAAGCTCTTAAGGGCGTTAAAAGACTAACAATAGTATACTCCATTCCACACTTGAATAAATTTCATTCATATCCTCCAGAGAACATGTATGCATGTCTTTTAGGTGTTGGAAAATAGTACTATAAATGAATGGTTTGATCCCAACAATTCTCATAAGCAATGGTATATAGGGTCTCAATTACCAAAATTTAATGAACCTCTTGTAACGATATTATCTTCATGTGAAATTACGCGAGTACCTCAATCCGTTATTCAAAATAAATATAGTTTTTATTTGTTTTCGCTTTGAATATTTGGCTTCAAGAATACGCTACAAGAAATCAATTAAAATTAACAAAACAGGTCATTATTAAATTTGTTAAAGAGATTGAAGTATTATACGGAAACAAACTGATGAAGTATAATGTTCATTTATTGCTACATATTCCTCTGTATGTGAGTAATTATGGAGGACTGTGAGCATCGTCTGCTTTTCCTTTTGAAAATTTTAAGGCAGCAATAAGAAAACTATTCCAGTGGAACACAATCAGTGCTTTAACAAATTTGTAAATTATATTTACGTAACCAGTGTAAAATAAAACATGATTTAACAGTATTCGGTCGAGCGAAAGATAAACGATTAACAATTACAGAAAAAGTAAATGTAGAAAACTTATTAGGTGACTGTGTCAAATATGAGTTAGATTTAGTTATAAGACAATTTTATTTCACTCAACTAATTGTACTCGCCTAGGTAAGAGACATAATAGCTGTATCTTTACGTCAAACATCGACGATCGTGTGTTGTGAACTTACATCTATCAGTAAGAAATGTATTATTATTCCTTACAAGAACCATAAGTATTGTATTTTTCCTTTGTTTAATACTGTTGAAACCGACCAATTTAATTAGTACACGGAGAGAAGCAATATAATCAATATAAATATAATTTGTAATAAAAATTGCTATATTGTATAGGAAAAGTGTGACATATTCAAATTATGGAGAGTTTTATTATGATTATAACAAACATTATTATAAGCATAATAATATTGGCAACACTGCTTCAGAAATAAAACTATATCTCGCAAGAAAAATTGCTATGTTACATAGTAAAAATTTTTAAAATAATGTAATAATATTTGAAGTATAAGATTGGAATTAATATTATTTAATTAACAAATTTTATTATAAAAAGAGTAAAAATTAATATTTTATTCAGTAAAAATTGTGAATATTATAGTATAAAATTGTGAATATAATATCTTACCGATGCCCTTTATTTCAGGATTCTAATAAACGGCGGTTTAGAAAAATATTATTAAGAATTAAAAATATTATTGAGTTTCACTAGAAAATATTGTATTTTTGAAGTGATAACTTCTTATGAGAGAGTGAATTCGTGAACATGTCGCTACGTGGACTCTATACATCGGTCAAATTTTCAGACCAAAAATTCAGTCACCTATCCCCACTCTAGCGCCTCATCAGCAGCGCAGCGGTGG
>JAWWEQ010043531.1:0-17456 GCA_035583055.1 Torymus tubicola | reverse complement strand
ATTATTTATTTCAATATTTTTTTTCAGCTGAAAATACATCCTGCTATGGTTTTGTCATGGGCCCTGGACGTTTTATTGACTGCTAACAGTCGGTTGACTGACGGGCTCCAAAAAAACTTTTAAATAGATTTTATTTAAAAGCTGGAAGATGTTCGAATAGTAATTTTCGTCACATGGGCGTAAAATACAGTTTTACGCCCATGTGACGAAAGATGCGCATAAAATGCTATTTTACTCCTTGTTTTCATTTTCGTCCTCAGAGATGGAAACTTTCAGTTATACGCCCGCAAAACAACACGTAAAATATTCATTTTACGTGTACGGTATCGAAAAATTTGTCGACTCTGTTTTTGGCCACAATATTGGGTGCTTTATCGATTCTGACATTAAAAATAGGATATCTTTTTTAAAATTTTGAATTTAACCACAATCTAACCTTGAAATAAAATCAAGGGCAAATAAAAGATCACCAATAAATTAGTCATTAGAAGCGCCGCTCATATTCCTTGCAACACTTTTCTCCACGATTCAATCTAGTCATGTAAATAAAAAAAAAAACAAATTCGACCTTCATATGATCTTCAAGGACATCTAAAAAAATTCATAAACACGTATTCGGATATAAATTTTGCGCTCTATCGATTTCTGAAATAAAAAATTAGGCTTTCTATTTAAAATTTTAAAGTTGACCTTGTTTTGACCTTGAAAATTTGAGTCAAGGTCAAAATCAAGGTCACCGCTGAATTACTTTTTTGAAATCCTACAACTTTTGTATTTAACATTTTTTTATAGGAGTTCATCCCCAAGAGTTACTGGAGGGTTCGGGTCTTTTTGGGACACCCTGTATAGTAAACGTGGTCTAGTCTCCGGCGCACCGTACTTTTTTGTGGGCCTGTGTTATATTACATTAGACACATCTATGCAAAAAGGAAAAGGTGTTAGAAGTTTTTTAAAAGGTGTCTATTGCAGTATTTTACCGCTTGTAGAAAAAGGTGGCAAGGCTGTAGGAAAGGCTGTTGATAAAGAGGTTCTACGAACAGGTGTAAATATTTTAGATGACATTACACATGAGAAACCCTTTACAGAATCTTGTCGCAATAATATTAGAGAATCAGGAAAGAATCTCAAGAGAAAAGCAGAAGAAAATTGAATAATCTTATAAGTCGTTCAGGATATAAAACTAAGCGTCGGACGCGGAAACAACAGTCGTCTGCAAACTCTGGTACAGTTCACACCAAAAATAGAAAACCTTCCAAGGTTAATGCAAAGAAGAAATTTGATATTAAAAAATGACCCTTAAAAATAAAAAGAAAACTTTGAAAGAAAAACGCACAGCACGTGATATTTTTGAAGAATAATAGCATTTTTATATAGTGGTTCGTGTGCATGTCTGAAATCGGAAGTGAATTTATTTAGACTACCACCTACTCAAACTACGATTGAAAATTCAAATTACGTTCAATACAAGCCTATATCTTCGTTAACCGAAGGATCACCAGTAGAGTTTTCTATACCAGGAACTTGTAAATATATCGACCTTGCCCATACTCTCCTTAGTGTTCGTGCAACTGTTGTACAAACAGTAACACCTTCTCAAAGCATAGCTAAAAATGATTTGAAAAATGTTGGTCTTATAAATAATTTTATGCACTCGATATTTAACCAAGTTGATGTGTTTTTTAATCAAAAACCTGTTTCCTCACCCAATAATGCCTACGTTTATCGATCATACATTGAAACTTTATTAAACTATGGACCTGTAGCTAAAAAATCTCATCTCACCAGTGCAATATGGTACACCGACACCCCTGGAAAAATGGATGCTACAGATGACGAAAATGAAGGTCTTTCAAAACAGTGATATGATTGTGTATTTGCAGTGTGATCTTTTCAATCAAGACAAATTATTAATTAACGGTGTCGAAGTACGTGTGCGACTCGTACGATCACGAGATGGTTTTGGTCTTATGAATCCGACAAGACTCTATACAGCACGAATCACTGAAGCTGCTCCCTTTGTACGACGTGTCAGACTTAGTCTAAGTATTATATTGGCTCACGAAAAAGCACTTTCGAAAACTACAGTTAAATACGCCCTCACACGTGTAGAAGTTAAAGCTATTACAATGCATAGTGGTATTCATGGAGAAACAATGGATAATATCATTGTAGGACAATGACCGAAAAGAATTATTGTTGGCTTTATAGAAAATAAAGCTTTTAACGGCGATAAGAATCTCAATCCTAAATTACTTGTGTCTTTACATTGATGGTGTACAAGTACCATTTTAGTAACATGTTGCCGTTTTATTACTGATATTTTTTTCACAAATCACAAAATTTAATAAATCTTTATAATTTTTAAATTAAAAAGCATATTTTTCTGTAATAGTTTGCAAAGAAGATCCTAAAAATAATTTTTATTATAACAAAAATAGTGAAATTATTTTATAATTGTAATTTTTATAAGTGAATATATCTATTATTGATAGTTTCACATTCTGGTGAATTGAGCAAACGAGAAAACTGAGTGTGTTCCACTAATTTACAAATTTTGCAAATGTACTAAAACCAATGTCAATATTCGGATGATCTTTTTTAAATAAGTATGAGTTGCCTTTGTTCAGAAATTATATTTTTCTCTTCATCTTACAATTAGTCCTAATACAATCTTTTATACCAGGAATTGTCTTCACTTTTATAAATTTCTACTGTAATATATGTAATTTCTTCTAGAATACTTCTTGAAATATTTAATATATTAAGAATATTTAAACGAAAATAAAAATAAATTAATAGCGAATAAGAATCAATTATTTTGTAATTTTTAATTATTAATTGTAATTATTAATTATAATTGTAATTAACTTAAAAAAAAATTTAAATAAAAATTCCAATTTTGATTACACGCATTTAATTGAATAAGATTATATTGATGTGTGTACCTTTTCTTGCACATGATATAGACATTGGTCCCTTCTTTGTTTGTAGTTTTCTTGCCAAAGAGATCAAATATCTGGCTTACTCGGGAGTTTCGCTAGGTGCTCCCGAGGCTCCGTTATTGGTCCTCTGTAACCCCCAAGACCACGAATCCATATCGACACGGATCGCATAACACCTTGGGATCAGAGGGCGTATATACTCATCCAGTCCACCACACTGAGATGGGGGATTTCTTTCCGGTCATTGGCACGATCCGGTCCGAGCCCGGCGGGGACCGGGACTTACCTGCCTTTTACCCCTTCACTCTGGGGCAAGACCCTGTTACGGATCGCCCACCATTCACACTATGCCTCCCGTTTATAGGGAGCCTCCCACTTGCATGGACAGCCCGTTTATAGGGAGCCAACATTCACTTTCACACTCAAACAGTCCCGTCTAGTCCGTGCCCCCTCGCGCCGACTAAGCCTTCTCATTGGTCTACCCGACTGTTCTACTAACGTAGGTTTCCCGCGTGGCATGCGCCAAGGTCCTGCAGCCCCTAGGGGAGGAAATATTTTTAATAATAAAAAAATGAAATTGACAAATATTATTGCAGCTAACGATATCTCAAATAACCTTATTTCTCTTAGACGTTTTATAGACGCACGATTAGGAACTTATCTACATGATGAAAACTTAAGTATATTTAATAAAAAAAAAAACGGAAATTGAGTGTATATCACGAAAATATGAGAAACCTAATTGGCTAATTATCTAAGATGCGGAAAAACAAAAAGAGAACGATGAGAACAATTTACAGCGTAGTAAATATCGTCGCTCCCGTATAAAAAGGCAATAACTCGGAATCCGGTTGGAAAACATGGTAACTCGGCAGCCGGTTGAAAAATATGGTATCTCGGAATCCGGTTCAAAAACATGGTAACTCGAAATCCGGTTGAAAAAGATGGTATCTCGACAGCCGGTTGAAAAACATGGTATCTCGAAAACTAATGTTTCTTTTCTCCGAATTAGGTTAGCAAAACTGATCAAATATTTTCAGTATTTGATTTGAGATGTGATCAAATAGACATTATCTACACTTCTAAATGAAAGAAAATTATTTTGGAGAAAAAACAATTAATAAAGTAATTAATCTAACATCAATATCAACGTAATATTATTTTTTATATCTACTACATTTTACTATACCTATATTAAAGTATATTACTCCAATCTCTACAATTACTAACAAAATTACAGCTCAATTTATTGTGTACTTTGTATTCGAGCATTTTTCATCGACTGAATCAAATGTACTTTATTTTTTTTTTTTAACTTCCAAATTTATTTACAATCTGTTTCAACATACAACATTAAGTAAATTTTATAACATTTTCTTAACGTAAAATGATCCGATGCAAAACAACCCAATGAGTTTTACAGTATAATTAATAACAAATTAGACAGTACAATAATTTGTTAGATACATAGAAAGAAAAATTTTGAAACAAAATTGGATTTCACAGGAATCGGTATTTCTTCAGTCTAGAAAAAGCATTATTATTTTGTAGCAGGTTTTTCGCAAGCTTGTTAGGATGGTTTTCGAGTCTTCCTTTGTATACTTTTGTGAACCTTTTGATTTCTTCTTTTACTGTACGTATTTTTGTATCTGTTCTGATTATATTGTTTGTCACGTACCAAGGAGCGTCTAATATTTGTCTGAGTGTTTTTGCTTGAAATTTTTTTAGAATTTCTATATCATACAATTTAGTAATTTCATTTTCTATTTTAACTTGAAAGGTCCTATTTTCCAAATATGATTTTAACAATTCATAATACTGCAACGGGAAGAACTTTTTTAATTTGTTTAATAATCCGGTGTACCATACTTTGTCGAAAGCTTGTGCTATATCTAGAAATGCGGCTGAGCAGAAGTGTTTATTTTCAAATACCTTTTTATGTGTTTAGTGAGCCGGTGCAGGGTGACCAGGTAGCGATCTTCTATCCTTCTCACCCACACGTACATGACGTCACGTTCTTTAAAGGCAAGTGAGACACTAAATCGCCACCTGGTCACGCTGAGCCGGTGTACTTGTTCAATTGTAGCGTGGTGGTTACGAAATCCAAATTGGTGTTCTGGTATTAAATTTTTATTTAAGATAATCAGATTTAATCTGATTAATATTTTATTAATTTATTTTTTCACACACTTTAGACAATATGGGAAGGAGACTTATAGGCCTGTATGATGTTATATGTTCCGGTACTTTGCCAGGCTTTGGAATAAGTATGATCTGTGCGACTTTCCATTGATCCGAATAATGTTTCAACCTAAATATTGCATTTATTAAAATTGTTATGTATCTTGTCGCTTTGTGAGGCAGCTCCTTAAATAGTTTACCATTAATTCCGTCGTTTCTAGGAGATTTTTTCAGTATAATATTACTTATTATATGTTTAACTTCTTTAAACGTTGTGTGTGTAATGGGATTATTATCCGTTGAGCATTTCTCAGATTCTTTCAGAAGCTGCTTTTCTTCTTGTTCTGAGATTTCGCGTGAGTATAGTTTAAAAACCTCTGATAAGTGTTCAGCAAAAGCGTGCGCTTTTTCCGCGTCACTTCTGGCCCAGTTCCCATTTGCATGTCTTAAAGGTGGTATGAATGTTTGTGGACGTTTTATACACTTTGTTGCCTTCCATAGAGAATAGCTGGTTGATTCCGTAGCAGACAGATTTTCCAAGAAGTTTTTTATTTCAGCATTTTTTTCTTCATGTAAGAGCTTCTTTAATTCTTTAATGGATCTATTGAGTTTTAGTTTATTTGAAGTGTGTCTAGTTTTTTACCATATTTTCCTGAGCTTCCTTTTTTCATTAATTTTATCTTGGACCTGCTTCGGAATAGTTTGCGACTGATTCAACTTTTGGATGGGAGGTGTTGCTACTGACACAGCTTAATTCAAAAGAATATTAAAATTTTCAACAGCAGATTCTATGTCACTTTGATTTTAATGGGATATTACAGGAGAGGTGGGCATCGAGAAATTCTTTGTATCTAGTGAGTATTCTTGTTATAGAGATTATCTTTTTTTGTTGATATAATATGCGTATTTAAGTTCATAATAACTGGTGAGTGATCTAAGGTAAGATCCAAACAGGATACTACTGTAAATAACTTTGAATTAATACCTTTAACTATGGCAAAATCAATCAGATCTGGAGATTTGTTTATATCGCTTGGCCAGTACGTTGGTTCACCGGATGAAATTGGTACGCAGTTTAAGGATTGCATGGAGTTATAAAGTTGTCGACCTCTAGGGCTCGGTGTTAGTGATCTTGAGCCCCACCACGGGTGCTTCGCGTTGTAATCACCTGTCGCTATGAAGCGACATCCTAAGCCGTTGAAAAATTTGGAGAAGGTTTCTTGTTTGATGGTATATTTCGGTGGACAATAGATAGCTGAAAGCGTCATTTGACCGATCCAATCTTCTACCGTAACAGTAGTTACTTGCACGTAGTCTGCTTGGTACTTGTTGTTTTCAAAATGTTTAATTTTTTTATTTATTACTATTGCGGTACCTCCATGTGCATTACTGTTTGGATGTATTATATTGTAAATTTCGTAGTTAGGAATTTTTATATAACTTTTTTCTGTAAAGTGCGTTTCTGAAATAAGCATAATATCAATATTATGCATGACGAAAAAAGCTTTTAATTGAAGTCTTCTTTGCGCAAGACCTTTGGCGTTCCAGAAGGCTATTTTTAGTGTGTAATTCATTTTGCGACTTTATTCATTAAGCTTGTTATTACATTTAACATGGAATCTAGTCGAGACATGAGCTGAAGCAACATAGATTCTAGTTTGTTTGTGTTTACATCTGGAGTTTGAATAACTGCTTGGCTTGTCTCTCTATTGTTTTGATTATTATCATTGGCCGTTGCTTCCGCAAAAGAAACGTTTGGTCTAATATAATTTTGATTTTTGCTTATTTGCTGTTGTACTTCTAATTTTTTTTCTCTTATTGCAGGGAAGAGCTTTTGTTGCAGTTGTTTTCGTACGATGCATCCCTTGTAACTAACTGGATGATTACCGCCGCAATTTGTACATATAACATTTTGTACTTTTGTTTTGATTGGACATTCCGTAGTTGAGTGGTTTTCGGCACATTTCACGCAAAGAGGGCTTTTATAACAGTAATTTTGGTGTGTCCGTCCTTGGCATTTCATGCACTGAGGGATGTCTCTTTTTTTAAGGGGCGACTCGAAACTTACGATTGTGTTTAGAAGTTTGTTAACTTCGTAGATCTTTTTATTATTCTCTTTAACTTTCAATTCAATAAAAAGAGAGGCAGCCTTCGTAGCTCATTGTAATTTTCGATTTCATTTTTTAGTTCTTCTAAATATACCGGTGAATGCATGTTTCTTAAGACAACTTTAAAATTTTTGTCTTGTTTTAGTTGGTAAGTATAAAATTCAGTTTTTTTACCTTTCAGCTGCTATACTATGGATAGATACTTTTCTGCTGAGTTAGGTTGTATTTTTACTTGATTGTTCGGCAGAACTTTTAGAGTGCAATTACTTTCAGCGATACCTTTTAAAAGTTCTTTTAAAGGATTTATATTTTCAACACCGCAGACAAATGTTAGTGGAGATTTTAAGTTTTTCGAATTATTTTTAGTGTTCATTTTGGCGTTGTTGCTAGTGAGATTTTGGCTTTTTCCTGTTTCGTCCTTTTCATCTTGGTCTTTCTTTCCATCTAAGTTTTCTAATACATTATGGATTTGCATTGCTGATAACAGGTGAGCTGAGCCAGTAATCTTTAAGGCTCTTTTGACTTCTTTTGACTGCCACTGGAATACTTTCTGGACTGCTTTTGTGCCTTTTCTTGTTGTTTATTGTTTTCCATTGTTGACCGTTGACTATTTTGCTGTTAGTTTTATAACTTTTTTCTTATTCGATAATACCGTTGGGATACATGTAGGTACTTGGAATTAGATATTTTTTAATATTTTATAGCTTTGCGGAAAATTAACGACTTTTCTACTAATCACTTAAAGTGATAAACACACGCTGGTTTATGACACGACAAATTAGAGAAAAACATAAACACGTCTACTCTCTTTGAAGGCTTATAGTCAACTGTACTTTATTTAGAATAGAAAAAAATTAGGTCATTTATTTATTTACTTATGCTAAAAGTGGGTGAAGACCAGGACCATATAAACGCGTATGCGCGTTTGGCTGCGGTCGGTTGCGCACAGACTCAAGCGGAGGGCAGGAGTGTCTACAACTCGAAGTAAGCTATGATTGACTGCTGACATGCTCGCTTTCTGCGGCCGACCTAATTTTCTTTCTATTCGAAATAAAGTACATTTGACTCGGTCGATAAAAAATGCTCGAAGACAAAGTACGCAATAAATCGGGATGTTATGATTTTAGTAATTATAGAGATTGGAGCAATACAATTTGATATAGGTATAATAGTAAAATATAGTAGGCATAAACAATAATATTACGTTAATATTGATGTTAGATTAATTGCTCCATTAATTGTTTTTCACTCCAAAATAATTTTCTTTCATTTACAAACCTTCGTACTATAATTGTAATATATTTATTCTGATAGAAGTGTAAATAAAATCTATTTGATCACATCTCAAATCAAATACGCAAAATATTTGATCAGTTTTGCCAACCTAAATCGGAGCAAAAAAAATTAGCTTCCGTGATACCATGTTTTTCAACCGGCCGCCAAGATACCATCTTTTTCAACCGGACTCCCAGTTACCATGATTTCCAACCGGACTCCGATTTACCATGTTCTCCAACCAGATTCCGAGTTACCATGTTCTCCAAGCAAATTCTGAGTTACCATGTTTTTGAACCGGATTCCGAGATACCACGTTTTTCAACCAGCCGCCGAGTTACCATGTTTTCCAACCGGACTCCAAGTGATTATCTTTTTATACAGGAACGACGAAATGCATGTATCGCTAGGCTAGTTACATTAGATGAGTTTTTGCAGCAATCACGGACGGATGATATGTATGTAGAGTCTTACAAATCAAAACATGAAAATTTACAAGTTGCAGAAACACAACCGTTTGTGATTGGGATGGAGAACTTGGAAAATTCTTTCAAACAAAAAAAAATAAAAGAGACTTCCATACAAGTACCCATTTAGAAGAAATTATTTTAAATAGAAAAATACATGAGTTAGATGACTTTAATAATAAAGAGCCCCTTGAAATTGCGAATAACATAGAGAATAACACAGATGTCAACAAGGCTAATTTAGATGAAGGCATTCTATGGCATATGAAACTGGGACATGCCTCTTTAGTTTATCTCAAACAACTACAGAAATTACAAGAAAAACTAAAAAGTACCTAATTTGATAAATCAATATTAGATTGCGCAGTATATATCTTGATAAAAATGGATAAACTACTTTTTTCCGAATTAAGAACTAGAGCTACCAGACCCTTAGATATAATACACACAGACACAATGGGACCGATTAAACCAGCTTCATTTCCTGGCGAAAATAAATTCATAATTGTGTTCTTAGATGATTACTCCAGATTTGCAAAAGGATATGCAGTAAAACACAAAAACGAAGTAGGTAACTGTTTAGAGAAATTTTTAATAACAATGAAAAATCTTATTGGAAAAGATGAGAAAGTGTGTTACGTTAGAGCAGACACCTGAACTTAATGGTACAGCAGAGAGATTTAACAAAACGCTGTAAAACAAAATCAGAGCCCTAATGATAGACTCAGGACTTCTGGAGAGCATGTGGAATATGGAATTAGAAGTTGCTGTTCATATTTACACTAGAACACCGCATAAGTCGTTCAACTCCGAAATACCTCTCATGATGCTAACTCCGAAAGATAATTCATTTAGAGAAAATTCGAAGTTTCGGGTTCTTTGAAAAACCAATCAAAGCAGTGATGGGAGGATATTCTTTAACAGGTTATGTACTCTAGCATCCCTTCACCGGCAAATTCCTTTACTCTAGACATGTTAAATGTAATGAAAAGATTGTATACAAAGATGTATAAAAACAGTCATCTCAAGAGCTTCACAAATTAATAGAAACAGAGAAATTAAATGATCCAAATGAAGGTCAATGCCTAGAAAAACCATTAGAAACAAAAAAATAAGAAAAGGAAACATCTAAGAAAAATAAAACAGAAAATATAATGCCTCAAAGCCCAGAAGTAAAAAGACGAAAGCTGCCTGGAAGAACTGCAAAAACTTTAGAGAACAGAGAAAAATATATGACTTTAGAAGAGTCCAAGAACCAAAACTTTTAGAAGATACAAGCGTCACAATAGATAGAAGTAATGCCCATCCGATCCAAATCAAGTGCAGAAACAAAAAGAAATAGAGAAATATTAGACGACGAAAAGGGACATATACTACTGGCAGTCATCAACAAAGATCCATCTTCCTATCAATAGGCCATGGAATCGGAAGATAAATTAAAATGGCCATTTGCAGTCAATTACCTATCAAGAAGACAATTAGCTGCAACCGAAGAAGACTAGAAAGATGTAAAAAGATCTGCCAGATAGGTAGGTTCACGCATTCGTAGGATGCTGCACATTAATAAGGCAGTAAAATAAGGTCTGCGTGAGTCCGAATAAAACCAGCCTAGGCGGCTCCAGCCAACCGCTGTTGTCATGCCCCTAACTTGAATGACGCGTCTAGATACACTACCCAGCAATAGTCTTGATGTGGTTAAACCAAAGCGTTGACTAATCTTCTCCGTAGCGTCTCTGTGGTACATGCCCAGATAACCCGCAGGCTGTATAGGACTTTATAAACTTTTTTTTTACTTGATCAATGTGCGGTTTTTACGTCAATTTGCTATCAAATACCATACCGAGACTCGCAACTTCGCTGCTGAATGGGATGAGTTCTCCGGTTGACATCCTTAGGCAAGGCAAACTTAATGCGTTTATAATAGTGATATTGTAACTCGAACCAACGTAGATGACGTAAAAAATGTGTTTGTACGTGTTTCCATCTAGTATGTTCTGTAGGTCATTCACATACAGACAGAAGAACAAGGGTTCCAGAACGGATCCTTGTGGAACTCCCAGATTGGTTTCCAGCCATTCAGAATTACCATTTTTATTATTTATAACTATCTGGGATTGCCCTTGTAAATATGATTTAACCCACAGAAGAGCCGAACTGGAAAACCCTAGGGTACGAAGCTTTAGTAGGAGTTTCGATCGTGAAACAGTATCAAAAGCTTTACTAAAATCAAATAAAAGTAGTAAAGTAACTTTCTTATCGTCTTTGGCCACACGTATGTCTTCAGGATATTAGCACCGCTATCTGTGTACTGCGATACCTATGGAAACCAGCCTGGAGGAGATCTAATAATTTATTAACTCTAATGTACTCCATAATTTGGTCATAAAAGAGGAATTGAAGATTTTGATGACATACTTTCTAATTACAGGCAGAGCCTTTGCGACCATATTTTGTGAGACCCCATGTGAGGAAAAGTGAGAAATAGCAAGGACAACGGTATTAAAGTCTACAGGCTTAAAATGGAAACCTTCCTCATTATAAGGCAGAATAGTGTCCATTGCTTCTAAACTATTTTCAAGAGGTGGCACGGAGATTCCAGCAAAGGGGTCTTTGACTCTCCTGATGTAAACCCGTAAAGGTCATCCTCTTTAGGCTTTGGTAGAAAGCGGGGAATGTGCATTTCCTTCCAAATGTCCTTGTAAGCATCAAGAGTCCTTTCAGATGGTCATGCAAAAAGGAATTTTGCTCTTGAGTAATGCGCAAGTCGATCTCGCTGCTGAGCCGAACAAACTCATCGAGGAGCTCCGCACGTTTGTAGCATCTGTGCGTGGCATTACGCTTGTCAATGAGATGCCTCACCTCTGGACCAAGCCATGGAGCATATTTTTTGTTCAGTTTAACAATTTTCAAGATGGAGAGATACGGGCACACCATGCGCTGTACACGATCGAGCGGCACCCTTCTGGTCTCCCATTCCTGGCCACCCTGACTTCAGAGGGAGTGAATTCGACGTCGTGTGAGGAAAAGTGGCTCCAGGCTTATAGAACGCCGCGTAGAAAACAGGACCTTAGACAGAGAGGTTGACAGCCAACGGAGCCACCTTCCTAGCAAAGAAAATGCGCTTCGAGGAGCGAAGAGGGAATCAGAAAAGCCCAAGATTTGGAAGCAACGATAAGATGATGTCACTTAGCCGATACCTAGTGCCAGAGATAGATAGACAAGCGCATTGTTTTTGAGGTATCTCCTCCTATAATATCTTCTAATTGTCTTTAGTTAAAATTTAGTTGTATAAAACGTTTTAGTTTATTGTAAAGTTATTAAAAATTTTAAAATTCATAGCACGTAAAAATATGTCGCATAATAAAGCTTTTTTGATGGAAATATATAAATTGATGCATGCAAACAGGAACCTCAACTCTATGAAATTTTCATATAGTCAAGGTTCCTCGTTGTATGCACCGATTCATATTTCCAAATCGTTCTTTTTACGAGTGTTGCCAACTAAAATTTAAAGAAAAGAAATGTATGTTTGCGTTGTTACCTTTTTCAACCTTCTGTATTGGTATCTTCTCTAACCGGATTTTGAATTTAGGAAATGGCTAATAAAAAGGCTTGCTATTATGGCGAGGAGTGAGAGAGACCAAATCAAACGAAAAAATCATTGTTTTCGTTGTATCGCCTGAAACAGTACTATAAACAAATTGAATGCCAATAATTTTTGTTCACGTTATAGTTAGCTATCTTTTATTGATATTGACTTTTAAATACATGATCATTTGAAATGGTATCAGTGTATGGAAATCCATGATATTCCAAAAAATGCTTCCGAGTACTAATTTTATAGATTTTCGAGGGTGTTAAGGTGGTTTTACACCTATAAGATGTTCTTTATAAAATGACCTGAAAAAACAATTTAAAATATTAATATATGTATAATACATAAAAATAATATAAATATAACTGATTATTGTTAACAAAAAAAATAAAAACCAGATCCCTAAGCTCATTTTAATAAGAGCCATGGTTTTTTCAAAAAATAAAGTTTGGCGTAGACTTTCTCAGGCACCACTTGATGGATTTTCATGGGGTAAAGCTTAAAATACTTGTTTTACATTCAACTCTGCGCTAAAGTTCCAGTTTTTGGAAATTTTTTCTCTGAGCATGTTTTTAATGCAAAAAAACACTTTATTTTGTTAATTTTTTGAGTTTTTATGGTTTTTTGCATTAAAAACATACTTAGAGAAAAATTTCCAAAAACTGGAGGTTTGGCGCAGAGTTGGATGTAAAAAAAGTATTTTAAGCTTTACCCCATGAAAATCCATGAAGTGGTGCCTGAGAAAGTCTACGCCAAAGTTTAAAAAATGATGTTTTGAGTAAATAGCCTTTAAAGGAAAGGTTAGTAAAATAGCTGAAATAAGTTAATTGCATTTGCCCAATTTTTTCTCCTTCCTGAAAGATATAAAATACATATTATTAGTTAATATTTTATGCAATTTGAAAAAAGATATGTGGCTTACCATGTTCTGTATCAGCACGTATGGACTCAAGCTGTCAAACAGTACAGGCAGTATTAACAAGTTAAATATCTTCAATACATTGATGTAACTTGGAAAAGACTGGTTAAACAGGGACAAATTCCTGTAAAAAATAATTATTTTAAATCAGTTGATACAATAAATTAAGCTGTTCTGACTAAAATATTTAAAAAAAACAAGAAACATACACATAAAAGGAAAATAGTAATTCAAAATTTACTCTAATATTATGAAAGCAGATCATATAAAGAAGAATAGAAAATCTTCAATATATTGGGTATCCGAAGAAAATTTTAATTACTACAAGCGAAATTTAATGCTGATTATAAGAAATGCTTGATTATGAAAAGAAAGTAATAAATATTTAGTTAGTAAAGAAAAAAGTTATAAATATGCAACTTACTTTATAAGAGTTATCGTATCTAGTGGCACATACAGCTTGTACAGCTCTTAATCTTTCAGATGATTTTATCATATTTCATGATAATTAGTCTTTCTAAATGACTCCTTGGTGTAGCCTCTTCGAGTAGCAATCTGAATCTAACAATAATTTCTGAAACACTGAAAAAGAAATTTCCACAAAGTATCTATACTTTACAGAAATTTAATATTTATTCAGTTAATTTATACTTATCTAATATATATCCAGTTGGTTGAAGTTTTGGATGAACACAAGGTACAACTTGGCTGAATGTATATTTCAATGAAACTTATAACCCTAAACACATAACACATCCAAAGTAAAAACACGTGCGCGCACAGAGCAGCCGACACTGACGGTTGACGCTGCGAGGCAGCAATCACAGCACATGTTCGTAGCGCCTTGCAGCGGTGTCCTTTTACCAACTCGTTCGAGCTCAAGTGCGCAATTTGAGTACACGAATTTCATTTATAATTTTCATATGCGTTTAAATTACGTATATATGTGTAAAATATATTAACAGTAAATCAATTAAAGTATTTTCTCAGTTTGATATCTAATCAAAACGCTTTTTTGTAGTTTTTTTTGTTAAAAATTCATTAAAAATTATTTTCATAAATTTTATATTAACATTTTAAAATATTAAGTTACTTTCTTTTAATCGTAAAATTGATTGTAAGAAATTGGTTCTTGATGTGGCATACATTTGCGCGATAAGACCCAATTGGTTAAAACTGATGGCACGTTCCTACAGAAGTTTATTGACATTTTTGCTTATATCCTCGGTAATTTTTCAAATATGACACTCAAACTTTTTTACAAGTTTAGAATAATATATAGAATCAAAAAATAAAAAAAATATTGATTTTTTTCCAAATTTATAGGTGTAAGACCCCCTTAAAAAATCTGATAGTAAATTTAAATTCAGCTTCCTTGAAAACCTATAGAATAAGTACTCACGTGTATTCTTCAGAAAATTCTATTCTTATTATATGTATTTATTACTAAAATATGTACTCATAGTCGATTGTAAAAAAAAAGTTTCCTTGGCTTTGAGCGGCCATATTCAATTTACCATGAAAAATTTTAAAAATTGAATGCCAAATCAGTAAAAAGCTATGGTCTTTTCTTACTTTTTAAGCCAAATACGAATTTACTGTGAGATGATTGATTATTACTTAATGGGTTAATCTAGATAAAGTAATTCTAAAATGTTTTTACTAAATGTTCTCTGTAATCTGGTCATGTATTTAAAAGTTGATATCAAGAATAGATAGCTAATTATAACGCGAACACATTGGTATTCAATTTGTTTATAATACTGTTTTAGGCGATACAACAAAAACAATGGGTTTATCGTTTGATTCGGTCTCCATCAGTCCTTGCCATAATAGCAAACCTTTTATTAGCCATTGCCTAACTTAAAAAACTATCCAACTTTGATTTCTTCTAGATACTTATAAATAAGCTAATGTAAATTTGTAAAAAGACTAAGTGTATTTTGGAAATTAATGGAGAAACTAGTCATTTATTAGGTAATAATGAAATCGATTTCTACTAGAGCTATTATGACTCTTAATCTTAGCAAAAGAATCTTTTTTCGCATTGATTGGGCAATATTGTTTTGTTTTATTGAATTCTTACGAGAAACTTGCATTTACGATATTATTCTGAATGCGCAATTAGCGCAAACAATTTTTTATTAACAACTATCTAACGTCGACTTTATGAGTTTTATTAAGTTCTGAATGCTGCGCTAGTGAGTATTTTGGGGGCAATGGTCCACCTTTAGTAATTCACGTAGGAAAAAGGACCTACACATTTAGTACAAATCACCTGAACTACTATGAGATAAGCACATGAAAAATCAGAATTTCGAAAACTTGACATTGAGGTGTTAATCGTGAACTCAGCGTGACGACCAGAAATCGAAAAGTACTGTTGGACTACTTTTTGGGTTAACGAACATTCTGCATCGAAAGTTCGAGGCTTTAGACCATTGAGCTACCATAGATCTCAATGGCAAAGGATTAATGAAAGAAATTAACCAGATGGTGGCACTTTTAGAACTTTTTGCAACAAATTTGAATTATTGATTATGAAAACTGTAAATCCTTTTGGGAATCTTCAACTTCATAGAGCTCATCGTAACGGCCTATCTTACTGTTTATAATCTCGCTTTTATAAATTTTCACATTATATGTTAAAGTTCATAATATGATTGTCGTTTTTAAAATTTATATTATATCGTGTATAAACTAGATTGCAGGCCTGACGATTTTTATTGCGAAGATGGAATTTGTATAACCTATAGTTCTCTATGCAATGGAATTCCAGACTGTCGAGATGGTTCGGATGAAAAAGATTGTGGTAATTATTATATCACTGAAAAGTAATTATGCAACTAGAGCAATTTTAAACGTATACTATTTACTTGATATTGTTTGGACGAATTCTTTTTTATTATTCTCATTAATAATTATTAATTGCTCTATATTAAAGCTACTAACACAAATTAAAAGTAAACTTATTAAGTTCATAGTACTTAGTTGAATTATAGTAAAAACTAAATCATCAATTCATATTAGTAATTTAAAATGAGGTTACTATTTAAATAAAATAAATTTACTAGCTTACAACATATAATATTAAAGAATCAAAAATTAGTTGTTAACTTTTTATCTTAACCATTGTTAGATTTTACAACTTGCTCATCTACGGAGTTCACTTGTGGTGATCATTCTTGTGTCGAAAAAGTACTGGTATGTGATGGAATAGACCATTGTCTGGGTGCAGAAGATGAACTATACTGTGGTACTTATTTACAGATATTTATCGTAGATTTGAAGTAGTGGTGTCACTGAGTTTTTAAGTCTTGTTATATGTTTAACTTTACTATTTCTTACTGAAGTTTTCATAATTTAATTTCTTTATTAATAATTAGAATTTAGTTATGGATCTTATTTTGTAATTTTATTTGATTGGCTTATATAAATAATAAATTACAGTGTTAATGCCTGAAATGACATGTTAAATTTTATGAGAAAACTCATTAATATTGCTTCGAATCTATGATCTTGCATTACACTCTATATAAGGTCCCAAATATAAAATCTCACATTTAATTTGTCAAAATACAACTCTTGTACTCTAAACAATAATGATGTAACTTGAATAATATAATCGTTGATGCCCACTTTTGTACAAGATAAATCAGAATATATAAAAATTTTGAGAGATCTCGTATGAAATCTAGTATAAGTTGTGCTAAAATGTTTGCAGGTTTTCTTATAGAAACCTCACACGTAAGATATAACATGACATGTGAAATATTTTTCTTTGTAAGATTACTTAAAGTGAAGTATCGATATTAAAAATAACTGTTGTAGTTTTCTGATTTCTGTTATTAAAGAACGTATACGATTTACTTTATACTGTCTTTGTTATTAGACAAATCGTCGGCTGAGGGGAATAAGGCGCTATCTCGGCGAAGCGCTGAAAAAGGTGCTATCTCGCCGTAGCGTTGG